>CM040240.1:208578561-208602418 GCA_022545495.1 Chrysanthemum lavandulifolium
AGTTGTTATACATATGCATTTGTATAAGATATAAACAATATTACTTGTTAGTGTTTTATAAAAATGTCTTTGGTTTTATATAACTTATTTACTAAACATGTTTTGATATAGTTTTAATATGATTAGTAAAAGTGTGTTAGTAAACTATTAGCTCAAACCTTTTATGTATTTTAGTTGTTTCGTTAAAATGATTTCACGCTTGTTATTGACAAAACATTAGAAGATCGTAAAATATAAATAAAGGTGTTGACGGCTTATTTGTATTAACAAAGTGTGCAGGTTATATTGGACAAGAAGATGAAGTGCATGATGAAAGCAACACTTATTACTTGCTCATTCTTCTTGGAGGAGGATTTAATCGCAATTCTACATATAACCTACCGAGCTAATTAGGGGAGTATTAGTTTCTCTCTTTTATTTCACCTTTCTCTATCATAACTTTGATACTTTCGGGGAACATTCGGGACAATGTTCAGTTTAAGTGTAGGGAGGAAGAATAAAACGGGAACTTAGAAACTATTCACTCACTTGACTTTTTCCTTGTCCTTAGTAAATTGTGTAATAAACTATGAGAAAGATTTGTTATGGTAATTTTAGCACCATATTAAAAAACAAATTTACGGCATTTACGAGTAAAACTTTAGTCTTAATAAAGTGTCTCATGGATAGGAGTAATGTGACTAGCACAAAAACGGTATACCGCTCAAATTCTACCCCAAAATATGAGGTTCGCCCCTAGATCTTTAGGAATAAAAGCATTCATCTTTAATGCTTAGTGAGACTACTGGTAGTATAATAGATTCTAGAACTTATTTTGTGATGCATTCCGAGATTGCTAGTGAGACTACATTCGTGTAGTTAGGATTTTTCTAAATGATAAGAGGCGTTAGGATAACCTTTTTTTGAAACCTTTAATTTAATTACGTCAACGTCATCGGTTGAGTTTTCCCACACCCTTTCGATGTACTCATATTTAGTACACAATACCCCTAGTAACCCCTCAGAGCCTATCTTTTCACGGTTCTCGTGATGTTTTGATTTCAAATATCAATGAAGAGCATTGTTAACAATCCACCCCTAAATGTTACACCCAAATAGCCTTAGCCCACCTTGTATGCACTCATCTTTAGTGCATTATTGTAACCATTGTGTGGAAAACTAGAAGGGGGGGTTGAATAGTTTAACCAATTTAAAACTTCCTTTTAAATATTTAGATCAACTTATGTCAATCTATTTGATTGTTTATGTTGGACGTTGATAGATAGATATATAAACATATAATGAAAGATAAAGAGTAAAAAGCACATCACCACGACACAAGTTATTTATAGTGGTTCGGCTACAAGGACACTTTCCTTGCCCTACTCCACTCCCCGAGTCACCTACTCGAGAGTTCGTAAGCACTACACCAACTCCTTATGGTGGAGAAGCCTTCACAACGTCGCTAACCTTTTTCGGTACAAAGCTAAATACCGAGTTCTTTCACACCAAGGCGAACCACACCTAACACAACGTCGCCTACCCTTTTATACTGATTGCTAGGCTAACCACCCAGTTCTTTCACACCTTAGGAGAACTAATCCTATCACAACGTCGCCTACCCTTTATTGGGTACTAGGCTAAGCACCTAGTTCCATTATGGAGGAACTACTACCTTCACGACACAACACCTATTATCAAGGAGATCTACTCCTTGTTACAACACCATCAAGGATATCACCATCCTTGTGAATAAATAAACACTTATATGTATAATGATGCACCTCATCGATTATACGACCTAAGCATTCTTCCCAAATGCTATTTGATTTGATTCTTCGGCATCCTTCACTAATGCCTTTGACACAATGCTTGGCATCCTTCACTAATACCTTCGTCTTGACACCTTAAGCATTCTTCACTAATGCTTTGACGCAGATGATCAACATCTTTCACTAATGCTTTCATCTTGACACTTTCGGCATTCTTCACTAATGCCTTCAACTCAACATCTATGGAGAAAGGAAGAACTATCAACAAGAGAACCTTCGTTGTCTTGATGATGATGAAGCTTGGCAACTCATGGACTTGAGCTTGCACGTCTTCAAGATGTGGTGATCTTTCCTTTAATAGGAATCTACAAGATCACACAAAAACAAAAGAGAAAAGCTACATAGATCTCTTGGATCTGAGGTTAGAGGGTTAGAATACTTGGGGGGAAGTATGTGTGTAAAGGAATAATTAGAAAGGAAGAAATGGCTCTCTATTTATAGAGGAAATTCACTCATCGTATCCCCGGATCCCACGGATCCTTCCACTGGGATCCGGCTAGCACAAAGCCGTGGATCCGTGGTCCGCTCCTCTTTGCCCATGGGTATTTTGGGTTATGGGTCATGGGTTATGGGTTGATCCATGGTTTTCAATCTAGATACAATGTACCTTAAGGATAAATTGAACTTGTGTAAGTGGTATATATAAAACCATGGGTTGTGGGTCAAAACCATTTGCTAGTTTTTATCTTTTTAGTATATACTTACTTTTACCCATTTTAGTATATACTTGTTTTACCCATTTTAGTGTACTTAGTATAAGTATGTATTAACCCAATATGTAAACACTAGTTGTTGTACATATGTATCTAACTCATAGAGTTACTTAAACTTGTTAAGCCAATATGTAAACACTAGTTGTTGTACATGTGTATCTAAAATATAAAATCACTTAATCTTGTTATAGTGTTTTATGTGAAAACGTAAGTGTGTTATAAAACTATTAGTTCAAACCATTTACGTATTTTATTTGTTTCGTTAATATGATTTTACTTTTGTTATCGACAAAACATTGAAGATCGTAAAATATAAATAAACGCTTTTACGGCTTATTTGTATTAACAATCTCCCTTTTGTTGATGACAAAACATAAAATTATTTTAAGGAAAAGCTAAAATTAAATAACGTTTGAATTTGTAGTTTTTACTTTCTTCTCCCCTTTTGTCGAAACAAAAGTGTTTGAAGAAACTAACACAATTTTATAAGAAAAATTATAAAAGATGTAATGAGAGCAAGTGACGGAATGGTACTGCCTTAACTCCCCTTGACGAGTCCATCCCTTTGAAAAAGGGCGTCAAGGACATAATGTAAAATAAGCTACTTGTGTTTGCAATTAAGTTTGCAAATGGTTCGTCTAAGTGATTTAAAATGTGCTCCCCTCGAATATTGCAAAGTTGCAATGGGTAGTATGAAGTGTAATCCAAAATGGATTAAGTTGCAAATGATTTTGCAATAATGTTTGACACAAGGCTCCCCTAGCTTTTATGGTGTCAAAAACTTCATGTGTCATTTTGAAAATCTACAAAGTAAAGGTTAGAAAAACAAGAGTATAGTGCATAATTTCCCGCAAAAGAGACTCAAGTTAGTAGAAATTTGTGCTTCATACCACGGATCCCACGGTTCCCTTCAAGGAGGATCCGTCTAGTTAACTGTGAAAGGATCCGGCTATCTGTTCCAGCTTTTTCAAGAAGTGAAGAAATGTCAAGGAGTGCATCTTGAGGAATGAGATAAAAGTACAATATAACAAGCACAACACACATAATAGTCATGGCATAAAAGTATTCATTCAATAAAACAAAGAGATACACAACCAAATCTCTAAAGACTAAGAGAATGATCTAGCCAAATAGATGCTATTAATGCTAATAAGTCAACCCAAACTTAAGATTCGACTAAAAGCTTAATTATTAAAAGATGTCCTAAACGTTCTAGGTTCGAGCTTATGACTATTATGGTTATTGTGGTTTAGGCTTGTTAACCTCTTTGAAACGTTCGAGGAGGTGATGAAACATGAAACGATGCACTTGGCGTAATTCATGTATCAACCTTTCAACGTGTTTACAATGATAGCAATCCTTGTTATGGTTTTGAATTTCTTGAAGTGAAAGTTCAAGTGAAGTGGGTTGAGGTTCTTTAAATAAAGGAGGATTTGGTTGAGACTCATTTAGTGGTGGCTCTATAATGCTTGTGGTTAGAGGTAAAGAGACATCAACTTCCATTTGGTCAAGTGGTTGCTTTTGATGTCTTCTCATAATCCAAAATGGACTATTCGGAGGGATGATAGAGTTTGCTTTTGGATCAAGTGTTGATTCAACATTTTGATTTTGTGCCTCAATCTTTTCATGTGAATTGGATGGTAATGGTGAAAGATGAGATGGCCAAGAGGGTAAGTCTTCTACATTGTGAGAGTGTGAGAATGATTGTGAAGTATCTCTAGGTGCTAATGATGTTGGTTGAGTTGTGGGGGTTTGTTTGCTATGGTAGAATTTGGTGAAGATATCCTAGAGGAATCTTATTCTTGGGGATTAGTTTGATTGGTTTCCTTGATGTGGGAGAAATCCTAGCATTGGTGGACTTAACCGGAGAAGATTCGGTTGAAGAAACTTCATGTATGATTCTAGCAAGTTTCTTGGGTGGTTCTTGGGTGGATGAATAAGCACTAGGAGCCTTTCTCATATTGAAATGACTAAGGGAAATGGTTACAATTGTTGATATTTGTGTGAGATGACTAAGATGTTTCTAGGCAATGTGGTTTATAAAGAGAGGATCTTGGCAATTAGTATTGAAGACTTAATCCACTAATGTTCTTGGAAATGTGATGATTGACATGCACAAGGTTGAAATTCAGAGTTTCACTGATCTAGGAACTCATTTAAGATGAAATGGAGTGTTTGGGTTAACAATGTTAGACATATCGTCACCCGGATCCCACGGTTCCTCCTTGGAGGATCCGTCTAGGCTATTCCTAGGGATCCGGCTCTCATAGCTATGATGATTTGAAATGGGGTTTTAGAAGCTAAAGCCTATCTTGTTTTGGGTGTTTCAGTTCTCCTAAGTGCTTTAGGAAGAGAGGGTATTTAAATGATCATGAGTAATAAGTGTTTGTGCACATGATTGCTTTTTATGGAAGAAGGAAGGGACAAGAAAACTACCAATGGAAGTCCAAGGATAACACTAGGAGTTATGAGGGTGACAAGTCATAATAAATGATCCTAGTGATCAGGTTTTAGCTTGAGGTGATATTAAGAAAAATTCTTAAAAGTTTCAAGAATTGAAAAGCTAATTTTTTGTCTTACCTTGAGATATAGAAGACTAAAAGCAAATTTCCTAAAATTGTTTAGCTTGCTTTCCTAAGTGTTTTGAGAGATGATACTTATTTTGTGAGTAGTTGAAGCGGAAGTATGGTTAGTATTAGATGTGATGATAGAATCAGACTAAGGTCGTAAGTAAGCCTTTAGTGAGTCTAAGCCTTCTCATCCTCGACGTGGACTTAGTTGGGTTCTAAAACACATGCTAAGCTAATGTGATGTTATCTAGAAAGCGGTTTATGTGTTGAATCTTTGCATTGTTGATCCGATGTTACGGATCCCACGGTTCCTTCAAGGGAAGGAGCCGGCTAGGCTAATCCTAGAGATCCGGCATCTGCAGATCAGAATCAACACAGAACAACAAAAAAAAAATGATGTGCAGATTTTGTACACTATTAAATCTATGAACCAAGCAATTTAGAGACAAGCAAGCCATCATATAGCACAAGAAACAATATCCAAAATTCCATAAGCCAACAATGCTAAAAGGAAATCATTCAAACATAAGATAAAAATTAAACACAATCCTATTGTCTCTTTTGTCAATTCTTCCTCTTTCTTTTTGACGGCTTAGTGAGATTGTGGCGAGGTTTTGAATCATGCCTCTTATTTTTTGTATTCCGCGGTCTCGTTTGGAATGGTTGGAAGTTTTTCGTGTTATTCAAGAATGTCCAATTTGATGTTGGATACAGTGGTCGATGTCGCCCTCATCTTCTTCTTCCTCTTCTCCGCCGAGGAGTCCGAGAGGGCTTGGGTTTCTCTCCATTGACCATGAACCGCTTAGATGGTTGTTTGGTAAGGGTACCATGATGTGATCGGAAGGTAATGGTCATCGTTGATAGGGGATGGTTGCAATGCACTAACGCATTTACAAAGTCGTGTTAGGAGCATACCATATGGGAGTACCATGTTGAAAGCTTTGAATACCCCACCATTCTCCTTACCATGTAATAGGCAAGATTAAATGGCCTTTGGTGGATAAGACAATAGATCATTTGCACAAGGCATGCGTTTGGATGATCTTTGTTTCCAACTAGGCTAATGATGTTTTCTCTAAGGATTTCTTCCCATTTTCTAAACATGTGATGCATTTCAAAAAGTTCCATTTTAAAGGGATTACGGTGAATTAGCTTTTTGTTACGATCATAACGGGATTGGTCGGTCCTAATCTTAAAGATAGTATCACGAATGGTTTCGGGATTGTCGAGAGGAGTGTTGTAGAGAGGCTTAGGATCAAGTGCAAGGTTTTGAGCATTAATTGCCCAATCATGAGAGTACATACAAATTTCTTCACTAGGAATACGAAGAATTTGAGCAAAAGTGTTGAGAGGAAGAGTAAAGTTTTGTGTGTTGATGATAAAGGCGATTGAGATGCTATTATCGGTGTTTCTAATGATCCTAAAGCTTTTGTAAAACTCAAAAATGAAAACCGGACAAATTTGTTCATCAATGTCAAGAAGACAATCAAAGTTGATTGTCGAGAAAACTTGACGAGTGTCGGTATTTTCAAGGAAACATTCTTGACTACACGACCTTCGTGAATAAGTCGCTTTGTAAGGCTTTTGAAAATTTTACGGTTAGTTTTAGTCGACCCTTTTACGATAGTAGTGAGTAAGATAGTGGACGGTGTCATGATGATCTTGTTGAGTGGCTTTGGGCATGGTTGGTCCTAGAAATACAAATTTTCCAATTAGGTAAAATTAGTTGGAAATGGGTTTATGGTTTTGGTTTGTATTAACAATGTTGTGAGCACAATGTGATTTAGTTAAAAGCCCTTTCACGATTAATTTGAAAACCCTAATTAAATTAATTTGATTAAAACTTAAGGAACCATAAACCCTAGAATGAAGATGATGAAAATTAGAACAAGTTAATGTAATTACTTACAATGGTGTTCTAGGAAGAAATGCTTTGAGGTTATGAAAGCCAATGAGGATGGATGCGATAGCTTGGTCGTTTTGTGTTATGAGAATAGAGGGAAAAAATCGGTGGTGATTTTTGAAAGCGTATGGTGAGTTCTGCTCCACTGTTCCCCGGATCCTTTGTATTTGGGATCCGCTAGTACAACTAGAGGATCCGGCTATTAAGAACATAAAAATTGTTTGACAATCTTTTGTAGTATGCTTACGGAAAAAATAGTTTGGAGGTTTTAGATGACGATTGTTTTGAATGACGGCTTTTGATGAATCTCATATCGAGGATGTGATGACGTTTAAAAAAAAAATTATTCCCTATGACGAGAAAGGTGGAAGAGTGACGAAAGAGACTTCTAACGCTCTTAGTGTTATAATAATCAAAGTAGTATTTGTGAAAGAAAAAATAGAACTCAAGTATCCTATCTAACGAAAAGTAGAACATACCTTTATGCTTCTTGATTTGGTATAAAACCAAAAATACTTCATGAGCTTTTAAAGTAATCCTTTGTACTTGATGTACTTAAGTTGTGATTACTTTAAGAATCCTTCCTTGAATGTTGACTTCATCTTTGAGTGAAGATTTTGGAGAGTTCTAGCATAAAAATTACTCGAGAACGGAATATTGTTAGAATCATCTATCAATGTCCAACAAAATGTTTTAAAAGAAAATATGATCCAAAAAAAATCCTTCTTTGTAGTTTTCAAACATACACGGATCGTATCAAGTCTTTAAAGTACAATATACTTTAAGAAACTTGGTTACTGAAGCTCGTACCAATTGTGGAAAACTAGAAGGGGGTTGAATAGTTTTACCAATTTAAAACTTCCTTTTAAATATTTAGATCAACTTATGTCAATCTATTTGATTGTTTATGTTGGACGTTGATAGATAGATATATAAACATATAATGAAAGATAAAGAGTAAAAGCACATCACCACGACACAAGTTATTTATAGTGGTTCGCCACAAGGACACTTTCCTTGCCTACTCCACTCCCGAGTCACCTACTCGAGAGTTCGTAAGCACTACACCAACTCCTTATGGCGGAGAAGCCTTCACAACGCCGCTTAACCTTTTTCCGGTACAAAGCTAAATACCGAGTTCTTTCACACCAAGGCGAACCACACCTAACACAACGTCGCCTACCCTTTATACGGTGCTAGGCTAACCACCGAGTTCTTTCACACCTTAGGAGAACTAATCCTATCACAACGTCGCCTACCCTTTATTAGGTACTAGGCTAAGCACCTAGTTCCATTATGGAGGAACTACTACCCTTCACGACACAACACCTATTATTAAGGAGATCTACTCCTTTTACAACACCATCAAGGATATCACCATCCTTGTGAATAAATAAACACTTATATGTATAATGATGCACCTCATCGATTATCGACCTAAGCATTCTTCCCAAATGCTTTTGATTTGATTCTTCGGCATCCTTCACTAATGCCTTTGACACAACGCTTGGCATCCTTCGCTAATACCTTCGTCTTGACACCTTAAGCATTCTTCACTAATGCTTTGACGAGATGATCAACATCTTTCACTAATGCTTTCATCTTGACACTTTCGGCTTTCTTCACTAATGCCTTCAACTCAACATCTATGGAGAAAGGAAGAACTATCAACAAGAGAACCTTCGTTGTCTTGATGATGACGAAGCTTGGCAACTCATGGACTTGAGCTTGCATGTCTTCAAGATGTGGTGATCTTTCCTTTAATAGGAATCTACAAGATCACACAAAACAAAAGAAAAAGCTACATAGATCTCTTGGATCCGAGGTTAGAGGTTAGAATACTTGGGGAAGTATGTGTAAAGGAATAATTAGAAAGGAAGAAATGGCTCTCTATTTTTAGAGGAAATTCACCATCAGATCCCGGATCCCACGGATCCTTCCACTGGGATCCGGCTAGCACAAAGCCGTGGATCCGTGGTCCGCTCCTCTTTGCCCATGGGTATTTTGGGTTATGGGTCATGGGTCATGGGTTATGGGTTGATCCATGGTTTTCAATCTAGATACAATGTACCTTAAGGATACATTGAACTTGTGTAAGTGGTATATATAAAACCATGGGTTGTGGGTCAAAAACCATTTGCTAGTTTTTATCTTTTAGTATATACTTACTTTTACCCATTTTAGTATATACTTGTTTTACCCATTTTAGTGTACTTAATATAAGTATGTATTAACCCAATATGTAAACACTAGTTGTTGTACATATGTATCTAACTCATAGAGTTACTTAAACTTGTTAAGCCAATATGTAAACACTAGTTGTTGTACATGTGTATCTAAAATATAAAATCACTTAATCTTGTTATAGTGTTTTATGTGAAAACGTAAGTGTGTTATAAAACTATTAGTTCAAACCATTTACGTATTTTATTTGTTTCGTTAATATGATTTTACTTTTGTTATCGACAAAACATTAGAAGATCGTAAAATATAAATAAACGTTTTTACGGCTTATTTGTATTAACACATTGTTTAAAACCTTAGTTCAATTACCTAGTTACTTGCATGGTTGCTAAGTCGAGTCATATCTTTTTGTACACAGTTTTGGGATGATTGGGACTCATGGGTTAAAGTAGTATATTATGGAGTAACGGGAAGGAACGTTAAATTCAATTTCCCTTTGTCTACATAAAGTACTCCAAGTTTTTTGATCTTTTCAATTCGAGTCAATTATTGTTAGTGAAATAAAAACTCATGTGTAGGGATGCGATTATAAATCCCTTTATATTGATGTTATCTTAAAGGATGGTAGGGCAAGAATGTATGAAAAAATAGGACTACCATCCTACATCTATATTTTATGTTTTATGATTATGTTTTGATTTTGTTTCAAGATGTTATCTAGTGTTAGTGAGTCGGGTCTTGGCTTAGCAACGCCGTTTTACATGCATTTGACTTAGATGTTTGACTTGCCACCACTAAAAATTCCATATGTCCAACAAAACCCTTTTATTCCCTACCCAAGCCTAATATTATAACCCTTTGTAAAGACCTCTTAGATAGTTAATCCTAGGTACCAAAGCAAAGGAGGTTTGATCTATTCTCAAGCCTATGGTAATATATGTGCTATGATAGGTAGTGAGTGTTTATCTTCTATTTTCTTACATGTTATATTTCATATACACCCGAGAGATGAGAGAATCTAAACAACAATTGTGAGGTGCTAGTGTAGAATTTCCGTGCTTGTTTTGACTATTGTGGCACTTGTACTTGTTGTAGATTGTTTTAAATGAATGCTAAATGACCCCTAACTCATAATTAGCCAAAAGCACATTTGCTTGAGGACAAGCAAATTCCAAGTGTAGGGATATTTGATAAGGATTTAAAACATACATTTTTAGGGGGTCATTTAAGCTCTAAATCATTACATTTTATATCCATTACTGCTTAAAATCGTTCCTTTTTCATATTTTAGGTATTTTGGAAGCAAATTGCTGGAATGAAGCATATTCGGACGAAAATGAGCGAAAACATGAAGAAAAAAACAAAATCAACAATTCAAGGCATTTTCAGAAGCCTGACGGCCTCCCAACTCAAAGGGCGACGCCGTCGCTTACATGGTATTCTAAAACTCTCAAGCGACAGCTCCAGGTTGTAAGATATAGGATTTCACAAACACACTAAACCATAATCCAAGTAGGCGATAAAATGTTTAGAGAGAAAGTTCTAGTGAGAGAAAAGGAAGAGAGTTGGGAACTATGTGAAACAAAGAAAATGGTATTGAGCTCCAACCCTCCGCTTGGGAGGTAGAGGTATTTATAGTTTCTTACAAACTAACACCACCTATGGGTCGTGGATCGGGCATACGGTGGGTAAAGACCCGTCCGTCCTCCACGGTGTTACATAACAAACTACTTAATAATATAACTTGACTACGACTACAAGCTTTCTAATGAATACATATACTTGAGGTGACCGATTCTTTAATGACTGAATTTTCCAATTCCTAACAATCTCCCCCTAAGGGAGGTCACCTCAATTTCTTTGCTCAGTAGCTCGTAGTATTTGATTCTTCATGTTTTGCATGTTTGGATAATTCAAGTGGAGGTCTTTAACTGAACCACGTGATGATGAGTTTGAGCCATCATTGAGATCATCGGTGACATTAATCTTTGACTCTTCCATTGTGGTGTTGGTATTATGTAATGTTGTGACTTTTGGACCGTCATGCTCACATTCGGATCATGATGTATTCTCATCGAGTAGCGGAAGCTTTAATTGATTCATGATATTGGCGCAGCCAGCGAAG
Organism: Chrysanthemum lavandulifolium; assembly: GCA_022545495.1. Taxonomy (NCBI): domain Eukaryota; kingdom Viridiplantae; phylum Streptophyta; class Magnoliopsida; order Asterales; family Asteraceae; genus Chrysanthemum; species Chrysanthemum lavandulifolium. The sequence continues at coordinate 208,589,868 of CM040240.1, forward strand.
CATGGAGTGTAAATATCGAGTCATTGATGCACTAATCATGATTTCTTTAGAGATGAATGAGTTGAGTGAGCATGCGGCTATGGATTGACCGCTTCATTACGAACAAGCGCAAACGTCGGCGCACCGCATACAACATTAGCAATAAAGTGCACGAAAGTGTCTTTGATCACTTCGTTGAATTGAGGTACACGACCCACGGTTCCCCGTTGATCGATACAAGCATCGCCTATGATCGGTATAATTCAAGAATTTCCTTGATGTGGTTTCGTGTTGCTCTAGTCGTTCTCAAACCGAACGTCTCAAAGAAGACAACACGGAGTGAGTGAACCAAATGAATAGAGATTCAGCGATTGATGAAAAGAGATTTGAAAAACAATCGTGTATTGCTCAATAGAAATTTTTTGCAATACAACGAAGGTTTTAATGAAAATCAATTATCAATCATAAACACCTTTGATTTGAAATATTCGTACACGGTCGATGTGCTAATGAAAAGAGTTTATAATCACAACGACCGGTTTTTCAAAGGTATCCGTCAATCCATAACTCGAACTGTGATTGATTCAAAAGATTGAATCGCCCCATTGTTTCCGTTCGGTTGTCACATGGTTGATCTATTGAATAGATCTCACATGCCACCTACCAGAGCTTGTTTGATGTTGGCTCGAAGGCTTTCCATCTTCATTGTGAATATGATTACATATCACTCGGATGTTCGGCAAAACCATAAGGATAATGCGAGGACTCAAGATATAATCTCTCTTTCCACATTGTGTGAAAGAGAGTCTTCATTGAAAGTGTCCTAATGAGATTTATTGATGATCTCGTGGCTCTAGACTCAATTGTGCACATTTGGTTCCTATGCCGGAGACTAGGGAAAGGGTATCCTTCTTCAATATCAACAATCTCTAAGAGAAAGTCGATAGATTATGTCGGTTCCCGTGAGAATGAAACAAGCCCTTTTAAGAGGAACTTGAGTAGCTTGGGAAGTTTAGTGCGGTCGTCCTTCGGGTCCATGACGTCTTGTCTTCAATACCGGTGTTACCTTAGTAACCACCGTAGCATATGTATTGAACTCGGTTCTTGCCCTAAGGTTGAATTATTGGAGGGCTATTTCTTTTCACCCTTTTTCACATTCATTTCTTTTCATTCTTCAACCCCTTCAAGCTTACCGAGACTTCATTACTAGAACCTTGTTGGGTTTATTCGATTACTAGCTCTGCCTCATCCGCACTCTTCCCATTCTCACATTTCTCCTTTTTCATCATACCTAAGGACTTCTACACTATCTAGTGGATTGTCCTCGGTAGATCCCTCCGGCTCAGCGGATCATGGGAACAAATACCTAACCTTATCATCCTTATATCACCATACATAAAGTAAAGTTGGTCGGTCTATTTGGTATTGTTCATTTGCCATTGGAACCAATTGAAAACCATTTGAAAATCAATCCAGATACTTGTGATGTATTATCAAAGCATTTTGTACCTGAATTGTTTTTGATATTTTTAGAAAAAAAAGAGCTCCCCCTCAACATGTGCTTCATGTATTTGAAATCTTTTGGCACACGGAGGCAAGAGGAAGAATTAACTTCTTTGATTTCTAATTTCTAAAAGATATCAACATCACTTCCCTGATCAAAACAATTAGATAAAGCATATTAGGGAATGATGAGGTTTTCATAAGCTTGCTCCCCCTCAATATGTGCCTCGAGGTTTGAAAGAGTTAAGCACATATTAGAGGGAAAAGACTGCACATTGAAATAAAATGATCACGTTTCAGATCTTTGTGGTTTAAGATAGATGCTCCCCCTCATCATGTGCTTAGAAAAACTTGAAATCGTTTGGCACATGAGGGAAGGAGAGCTTGTACATCCTTATAAAACCATTTACCGAATTATCAGTTTTAATCCAATTTAAATCACAAATTCTCCCCTGATCACAATTATCAAATCATTTGAGATTTGTGATCTCTGTAGATTTAAATTGATTTTGAAAGCTTTTAAAGGAGAATTGTGACTTGATTATGAAAACGTTTTGACTGATAAGGATCGGATTTTGAGACTTTAAACTCCATTATTACACATGCATGATTGTCTTTTGAAAACATAATATTAGCAAAGGTTTTGAGTCAACTGTGTAAAACATAATTTCTATTGATTTTTCAACAATAAACCTTGCTCGATTACGTGCAATTGTTTGAAAAAAAACTTTTAATTCGAATAAAATCATTCTCCCCTCAATCAATGACACATGTTGTTGATTGAGATATGAGATTTACAGTAGTAGAGTAGTAAGGAATTTTCAAAGCAATTAAGTTTTCAAAAGATGGAAAACATTGGTTATAAGAATCGAGCATGAGATTTGAAAATAATATAAAGCATGGCTTTGTTCTTTACATTTAAAGCAGTTCTTGCTGAAATGACAATAAACCACCATTTTTCTCCGCCTCATTTTTTATTTAAAAAAAAAAAAACTATGTGCATTCGAAGAACATCTAAAACCCGTGACATTCTTTGAATGTCAACACAAAGTCCGTAGATGATATCGAATAAGGAAAAACATGACAAAATAACAATATTTTGGAATTTTTCAAGATTTTCTAATTTTTATGGATTTTGAAAATTTTATATTTTTATATTTTCTTTTGAGGGTTTTCAAGTTTTGTATTTTGCTTTTTAAATAAATATATACAAGAGATAGATGAATGAAGACCTTTACCTCGCCTTCCTCTTGAAGATGCTTGAGTGTTTCCGGTTGTAAACTCTTTAGTCCAAGACGTGGAAGGATAAACTCAAACATTCTCTAGGAAGAGCTTTGGTGAAGATGTCGCTAATTGGTATTCGATCCTCACAAAGTAGAGTTCCACCACACCTTTTCCACTTGATCCTCGATGAAATGATGTCGAATGTCGATATGCTTTGCTCTTGAGTGTTGAACGTTGTTGCATGAGAGAGCAATGGCACTTTATTATCACAAGATGAGAGGATTTTGTTTAATTCAAAGCCATAGTCGGTTAATTGAGATCTCATCCATAGGATTTGAGCACAACAGATGACATGGCTATGTATTCACCTCTGTAGAGGAAATATAAGTACTCATTTGCTTCTTTGATAACCACTCACAAGCTTATCACCCAAAAACCGAGCACCTCCGGATGTACTTGACGAGTATCTTGACACCGCATGATCTCGTGACCGCATATGTCGTTAGTGACATACCGGTGTCCTTCGGTACCAAAGTCCCATGTTGATGGTTCCTTGGAGGTACCGAAGACCCGCTTAACCGCTTCAAGGTGCTTTTGGTAGGCTTAGCACGGTATCTAGCACACATGCATACAACGAAGAATATCGGTTCTGGTCGTGAGGTACATCGGGATCCGATCATGCTACGATATTTCGTTTAGTCTACCATGATCCCCGAGTGGTCCTCATCCGCTTTAGCACGCTCAATCATGGGAGTGTCAGCAGGTTACTAGAATCAAATCCAAATTTCTTTAAAATCTCATTTGCATATTTAGATTGATTTATAAAATGCCTCCGAGGACTTTGTGAAATTTGTAATCCTAAGAAAATGACATTTGTCCCATCATTGACATTTGAAATTTAGAACCCATTTCATTTGAAAACGGTCACACTCATTGGGGTCGATCGAGGCAAAGATGATATCATCAACATAAATTTGAACGTGAATTAAGTGTTTGCTCGACTTCACGGTGAACAATGTTGGATCAATCTGCTCCTTTCTTTGGCTTTGAGACGTAAGAAACTTTGATAGCGTATCATACCATGCCCTTGGAGCTTGCTTTGAACCGTAAAGAGCCTTCTTCAAACGATAAACGTGAGTAGGATGCTCGATTCACAAGGCCTTGGGTTGGTTGGCGACGAGCGACTTCTTTAAGATCTCCGCTCGTAAATGCCGCCTTTACATCCATCCGATAGACTACCATGTTCTTACTTGCAGATTAGCCAAGAAGATTCGATTGCCTCGATTCGAGCAACAGGAGAAAATGATTCTTCAAAGTCAATGCCCTCCTCCCGACGGTATCCTTTTGCAACCAATCAAGCCTTGTTCTTTAGCACATCACCATGCTCATCCGGTTTACTTTGAAGATCCATTTTAGAGCAATGATCATAGCACAATCAGAGCGGTACTAATTCCCATACATCAAGTCGATCAAACTCATGAATTTCTTCTTGCATAGCATTGAACCATTATCTTCACCATGGTTTGTTTTAACATCTTTTGGTTCGATCTTAGAGTATGGAGTTTAAGAAGCACCATAAGGCATCGGTTGCAAGTTGTTTCCGTGTGGATACAGGTCGAGAGGGTTTCAATGATGTTGTCCAACGGATGATCATGAGTCCATTTCCTAAGGTGTTCATGTGGTCATTGTTGAGGAGCGTGGTTCTTGAGTCGATTTCTCCGATGAAGATGGTTCGATGATGATTCAGAGCAAATATATTTTCAAATGGAGCATCTTCGTGAGTAGCAAAGGGATTATCTACATCTTTGATACCGTAAACATTTCCATGATGTACACTCGATGATTGATGATTAGTTGATGAGACAGAGTGATCGAAGCAGCGCTTCTTGACTTAATGATATTGAGACTGAAGGATCAACTTCATTCACTTGGATATGCGCAACCTCTGTTGTAGGAATTGACAGTTCATTAACACTTGGCTCATAATGTTCATCAAACATAGGATCAAACAATTTCCTTAAATCATCTTCAGATGGAGGTACATATGGGGCTGCTGGAGAGGGATGTGGTACAAGGGATGAACCAATGGGACTGTTTTGAAGTGCGGGTCCGAATCTGGATTGTCCAGAGCCATTTGACCGGTCACTTATCAAACGTAACGTGAATTGTTTCCATGATATTTCGGTTCTCTTGTTGTAGATTCGGTATCCCTTTTGTTTGGTGCATACCCACAAATACTCCAATGTCCGCTTTAGCTTTAAGTTTGCCTAAGTCTTGGCCTCATTAGTTGGATAACACAATGCACCAAACACATGAAGGAATGAGAGATTAGGTTTTGTTGTGGACAAGTTCATATGGAGTTTTTCCATGAGCAGTGTGAATCGTGGATCAATTTGTGTGTAGCATGCGTGGCAATAGCTTGATTTCGTAGAAACATTGAACCTTTGAGTAAATCAAAGATTGTTCTAGCGGCTTCCATGGGAGTTCGATTTCGTCTTTCAACTACACCGCTCATTGAGGAGTTCGTGGAACACTTCTTTGATGGTCGATTCCAACACTTTCATAAAATTCACTAAGTTGTTTGTTAACAAACTCGGCCCATTGTCTGCTCGGATAATTCGATTGTTTTGTTAAGTCGAACTGCAACTGTTTGATGAGTTTGATGATGATATCCGGAGTTTCATCCTTTGTCCTTAAGAACTTGACCCGGTGAATCTAGAGTAATCATCAACCACAACTAACACATATTTCTTCCCAAAGATATTCTGCACTCTCATTGGTCCACATAAATCCATGTGAATTGTATGAAGAACTTCAGAATTGAGTTTGCGGGTTTGGGTTTATGGGCATACTTTGCTTTTTCCCAATTGGCATGTTGAACAAAGATGATCCTTTTCATACTTGGCCTAGGTAAACCTACAACTAAGTCCTTTCGGAGAGATCATTGATGGTGCCAAGTTCAAGTGATTGAGACGACGATGCCATAAACATGACTTTGTTTTCAAGCCTTTGACAACAAGCAAATTGAGAAGACTTCATCATATCTTCGATAGATTTGAACCACGTGTTCTCTTAAAAGTTCCTTACCATCAAGTTCTCTAACGAAACAAGTATGTTTTCGAAGGCTACTTCTAGATCGAATCACGAATTGACCAACAGAGAACAAATTATGACCAAGACCTTCCACATAGTATACTCGGAGATAACACTATCACCAACAACATAATCTCCATAACCCATAATTGCTTTGGAATGATCATTCCGAATCTAATCGTCTCCGATGAATTTGCTCACGAAGTTCATGAGCAGCGACCGTCTCCGGTCATATGCTTGGAGCAAATGAGTCCAGTACCACGAACAATTTAAACGATCTGCAGTTGAACACGACAAGAATGGATAATCGATAATTGGGATCCCATGCAAGAATGGGTTCCATTTGGTTAGTAATGCGATTGGAACACTCACATCGTAAATGGAAACATTCATATCGAAATAGAGGCAATGGAATCATCGGTAATAGATGCAATGTGGTGTCCGTATTTGACCTATTCAAAGTATGTTCACTTTAAAGGAATAGTTCTACCATTAGGCATCCATTTTCTAGTGGGCATTGTCTTAGCATATTGAGGACATGGTGATTAGCCTTTTGACCAAACGGTATCCATCTATATCCTATCTTACTAAATGTTCTTCTGTGGGTTTCCACCGCTTTTCTAACTTTCTTCGTTTTGCCTTTTAGCCTTCTTAGCACGTTTTTAGCATTAACAATTTTCAGTGAAAATTGACAACATTAGGCAAAACATTCACACTACATTCATGACTAGCAATGTAATTCAAGCGAGACATCATTACATGGTTTGCGAGATAGTATCGAATTCAAATTAATTACAAGACGCCTATGGCTAATACTAGAATCAACACGATTCGTTTTATTCAACACAAACTTAAAGTTCCTAGGTTGGTCTTCACTCTTTTCCAAAGGTGCATTCTTAGCTCATGAGGTCCTATCTTGCTTGGTATTGCCCGGAGGCTTCACCCGCTTGCTTTAATGTCACCGATTACTCTGTAGAATGGGAACATTAGTTGGTTGATCTACCTTTGCATTCCGAACTAGATGTGCAAGGATCCGAACTACTCAAGGCACATTGGTGTTCACCTTTTAAAACTGGTATGGAATGGTTTGTATGCTTGGCATTAGGCATAGAACAAGGCATCACAGCTTTACCTTTTGCACCTAAGGATTTAGGACATGTTGCAATTAAGCATTCTAGCAGCTCACGAGATCGTTTGGCTCGAATGCACGCAAACCTAATTCTCTATCAAGAGGCTTGTTTAGGTAATCCTCCTCCACAATCTCACGGAGACATTCTAGACTATCCTTAAGGTGAGCACAGAGTTATGAAACACGGGTTCATTATTCCTAAGATGAGGAGGAATGTATTTAATGATCGCAGAATATTTGCAATGAGGATGACTTTGAGCGACATTCTCATTAAACACAGTGGCGGTTCCCTTTTCTTGACTCCTCGATTCTCAATTTCCTTTGTAAAGAAGTTATTTTTCGTTGTTTTTGTCACGAGTGACTTTAATTGAATCATATAACTCTTTAAAATGACGTTTAACCTTTTCATATTCGCTAGAAAACTCGCTTTCCTTTTGTAATGCATTTACTAAGTTTTGAAGATGAAATGTTTGAGAATCCGAGAATCTAAAGGAGGAGGCATTTGGGAGCCACCACGTTGTTCTTTTCACCCTTTAATTGAGAAATTTGGGCTTTCAACTTTCGATCGTGCAACACCGAGCTTGAATCTGTTCGTCACGCTTATGTATCCGAAAACTCGCATCAAATTCGGAGTATCCAAGATGTCTTTATATTTGAGGTTTTGACATTTTCTTTAAGATGTTGATATTTTAGTTGTAAATTAAAATGCTCAACTTCTAGTTTAGAAAAATATTTAACCAAATTGTCGTGATCATCCGGATCGATTTTCTCATTTAGTTTAGAATTGGTTTTTCAAGCTCAATGACACGATCATGGGAAACTTTCGAGCAACAGATAATTCATGAAATTGAGAAGCATTAATGGAACAATTTGTAGCGATGAAAACACATCTTGAGCAATACATTCGTAAATCGATTCTCATTCGGTGTATGCAAATTCTTCCTCTCAATCTCATTATATTTTAATTCTCGCCGTAGTCACTAACCTCAACTATCATTGCATCAAATTCCTTTTCCATTTCTTTAATATCTGAGTCCATCCCTTTTTAAGACTCTCAAATTGATCTTTTAGTTGTTTAAAGAAAGGCATGACCTTTGTTAAATAGCATTCTTTAGTTTGCTCAAAACACCTTTCCCCTCGTTATCCCGATGGGTGTGATCCTTTTTACATGTTTTCTCAAAATCAACAAATAATTGAAAGATGACATATTGGTGATTAAGGTCTTGCTTTTAGTGGCAATAGTTCTAGGACTAGATGCATTGGTGTATTAGGAGGATACATGAGTCGAGGGCATTTTCCTAAGAGGGGTTTGTTACAACAAGATTCTCGCTTTTGCTTATCTAAATCCTTTTCCGAACACTTACTCGGGTGTTAACAACGTTTGAGACTTAAACTTGTTTAAGGAGATCCAATTTTCCTTCTTGTAGTCATGGGGTGTGATAATAATGTTCTTCTCTTTGCACTTAGGATCATCTAGTTTCTTGTTCATCTTCCCTAGTGACTTCATCGATTTCTTATCTTCCTCGATTGCACTCGGCCGCAAGTAGGTTTTTGTCTAGGCTTAAGGATTTCATTGCCATCATAAATTACCTTATGAGCACTTCTAGCCTTTTTAATGACATCCGGATTTGGTTCCTCAACAAGGGAATGCTATGCTTATAGCTTAAAACTCTATGCTTAGTGATCATGTGAGCGATCGAATGGTATTCCTTGTATGTACAACTTTATTTCAAGCTTGTTTTCAAAGTTTTAGATTGGAAAAATCATTCAAAAGTTTTGATTCCTTAGCATTGAATTCTTGCTTAAGCATTTTAACATTTTCTTGAATTTCTTGTTTTTGCTTAGCGCTTTAGAAAGCTTTTCTTGTAAGGAGTTTAACTCTTGTTTTAATACTTCTTCTAAAATTACTTTTTGAATAATTATACGCATTTGGTCATCCATTTCCCCGCTCACGTGTGGTTAACTCAAACTTAGCACGTTGTTCATAAATAGCAACTTGTTCTTTATAGGCATTCGGTTTAGAGATAATAGAATCATCGTGGGTACATGAAGTGTATTCATCAAAGACATAGTCATTATGGACTTCGGAAGATGCATCATTTGATACAATCTCACTTTTACCTTGTTTCACATATTGATCATATGGGACAATATTGCTATTACCCACATTATCAATATCTGATTCATAAGTTTCAAGAGATTGTACTTCATTATGCATCTTTCGCACATCAACATCATCATATAGTTTTAATACCTCTGAGATGATTGATTCTTTGAATGGACCAGCTCTCTGTGATGGCGAGACCTTAGGAGAGACCATTGGAGAAATGCTAGCCATGAAAATTGTTTGTGCGAGAGGGTTCATCATCGACGCCGAGTCGTATGCATCACGCCCGCGATTACTTGGAAGGCATTTCGATGATTGTGACCTATCTCCGAATTGGTCGCTCATCCACATCTCGCATCATAGGTCTTTGCATTGCCTTCAAAGAAGAAACAATAGCTCCTCTTCATCCAAAGTTGCTCCATTATCATGAGCTTGCACGAGCAACATCTTATCTCTGAAGTACTCGGCATTCTGTGGACGTTTTGGAGATGTACAATTCCTTGCAATGTGTCCCTTACCACCGCAGCTTGTAGCATTTGATAGCCTTTGTTTGTCCTTGATTTCCAATCCTTCCTTGATTCTCGATTTCCACCATAACTTCCACCTACTCCACCCTTCTCCGATCATAACGCCTTTCTTGAGCCCAGTTGCCCATAACTTTCCCATCTCGATCAAAGCATGATTGTGAAGATTGGATGTTGTTCTCGATTTCATTGTTGGTGTGAAGATGTTAGTATGAGGTGAAAGGGTTAAGTTCGCTTAACCATGAGAGCCAGTTTATTGATGAAATGTTCCATGACCGCATCAAGATCTCGTTGCTTAAACCTTGGATCAGAATGAGTTTGTGATTACCATCTCCGTGGGAATGACTTTAGAAGCCTTGGTGGTAATTCCTACGTTGGTGTAGAAGGCGGTTGAGTCATTAGATGAACTTGTATCTCACGATTGGTTTTGAACTGCTCCAATCCTTTTTCAAACCTAGCATGCCTCTCATTCAAGAAGAAATGCATACAATTGCTCATAGTTTGTGTTCTTTAATCCTTTAGTTAGCTTCACTAAGTGACAAACTTGTGCCATTCGGGATTCATGTTGTTTACAAACTTTGAGTTCGGTGAATGTTAGGCATGGTCATTCGATGTTCCTCATGTCATTCACTAGCTTATGGAATCTCACGTAGTACTCATAGACACTCTCATCCGGTTTCATCTTGAAGTGCTCAAACGCATCATACTGCTTGTGATTATCATCTTCAACAGTTAATTGAGAACCGAGAGAAGCATCTTGACATTATCCCATCTGACTTTTGCTTGGTGTTGTGATTGATGAGCTTGTAGATGTCTTTTGGAAGACCTTGAAGTATAATGTTGGAAGCCCACGATCCGCGCATCAAATCTCTTTTCTCCTTATCATTGAGCTCATCATACGCCTTTGGTGCATCTATTCCATAGATCACTTGCTCCATCTACAAAATGTATCAATTAAGTCTCTCGTAGTCTCAATCGATAAGGTCCTTCATCGATTGACTTGAGGATGTTGACTCCGTTTCTTTTCCCAAACAAGACAAACGGATTCGTTGTGCCCATGAATCATAATCAGCTCATCAAGCATAGGTGGACGAGTATCGACCGCTTTTGAATGTCCTCGACTACGGAAGAAGCAATAGTAGGAATGATGTTTGCCATGATAACAAGTTCTACGGATTTTACTATTCTTTGATTAAACCGAAATTGATTCTTTCACGGGATTTTACTAAACCAAAAGAACAACCGTAAGAATGTAGTACTAAGAAGTGACAAGTCTAAATAGACAAGTCGCAAAACACTCAACTCGCTTAGTAGTCAACTCGCTAAACACCCAACTCGCTCACGTAAACAAGTCGCTAAGTAATCAACTCATTTGAATAGCTAAGTCGCATAAGTATCAACTCGCACCACCACAATCAACTCGCTTAATGAGACAAGTCGCTAAATAGCCAACTCGCTTTAGTATCAACTCGCAACACAATCAACTTCTTAAAGAAGCAAGTCGCTTTAGGAATCAACTCGCTTAACCACCAAGTCGCTTAAAAGCTTAACTCGCTAAGTAGCCAAGTCGCATATAACAACTCAGATCCAAAGAACAAAGCAACTCGCTTTGAGGAAATGTGTATCAGAGACTCAACTCGCTTTGTACAAATTTCAAAAGTAACCACTTTGTCAATCAAAAACAACCAAACCACAGTGATTTATGCCTTCCAATTCAAAACATAAACACATATGATGATCCTAAACACAAAAGTACAATCAAAATTCAAACTTTAGCACTAGAACTTGTCCAAATGAATCAAACTCTTCTAAACACTTAATACCCCAAAAACCTTATGAAATCCACCAAAACAAAGAGCATGAAAGATGAGTGATCAAACCATGGCTCTTGATACCAATTGTAAGATATAGGATTTCACAAACACACTAAACCATAATCCAAGTAGGCGTATAAAATGTTTAGAGAGAGAAAGTTCTAGTGAGAGAAAAGGAAGAGAGTTGGGAACTATGTGAAACAAAGAAAAATGGTATTGAAGCTCCAACCCTCTACCTTGGGAGGTAGAGGGTATTTATAGTTTCACAAACTAACGCCACCTACGAGTTGTGGATCGTGCATACAATGGGTAAAGACCCGTCCGTCCTCCACGGTGTTACATAACAAACTACTTAATAATATAACTTGACTACGACCACAAGCTTTCTAATGAATACATATACTTGAGGTGACCGACTCTTTAATGACTGAATTTTCCAATTCCTAACACAGGTTATATTTTTGTCTTAACAAGTGACGGCATGATGCCTTATTCCAGAAGGCCGTCACCCTTTTCCATTTACACCAGACGACCAAGATCCTACTAAGATGAAGTCTAGAAGAAACCCAGACGGCGTCACTACTTCCTACCTGACGTCGTCCCACTAATGACTTGGCCAAGAAGAAACCCTAATGACGTCGATCAGACGATGTCACCATCAAAAGGGTACACCGTAGTGAGTGTAAAATCTATATATAGACTTCCAATTTTCTGTATTTTGTGTGCATTATTTTGGAGAGCAAACCCTAATACGTTTGAGGTCCAACTTGGATAGTATTTTAGGGTTTCAAACCCTCTTTTACACTTAAAGATAAGTTTGTTTATCCAATCTATCACCATTTTTCATCAATGTTTGATTGTTTGTTTGCGTTCTCGCTTATCTATCATGCGTAACTAAATTAATTAGTGTTTGCTTAGATCCAATGAAACCTAGTTATTGATTATTGTTAGGTTGTCTCTTGTTCTAAGTGGTAGACGCTAGAGTAAGGAAAAGTGGCTTCTTCTTTGATTGTTGTGAGCTTGAACGTCCTAAATAGCAAAAATCTTGAGAATGCACTTAGCCATCATTGTGTTTATTGCGTGAGTTGTAGCTTAAGGATAATAGGATATTCGGGAGATACCTCGGTGCTTGGCAATCCGGATGTTCTAGAGGATAGTTATGATTCATAGAATTGGGG
>CM040240.1:208602518-208687454 GCA_022545495.1 Chrysanthemum lavandulifolium
ACAATGCACATAATTAAAGACCCATATCTAAAGTACCAAGCCACTCAAGGAATTCGGTCGACAAGAAGTCGATACGCTCAAACGTCGCAGATCAAAAGTTTTACGCGACGAATAACGCGCATTATTAAGATCTCATAATGATGTAATATTTTATTTTCTTTTCACTAAATGTTTTATATGTTATTTGATACATTTTGGGAAATTTTCATTGATTTGAATTCTCTCATGTTACAACCTTTTACAATTAAATTTGATATTTTAACGTTTTATATATAAACGTTACATTAAACACTTAACCAACATATTGCAATTATAACCGTTTATCGCTAGAAAATTCCACGCATTGTCGCAAGTATTCGCCAAGATCAAAAGAGGATGTAGAGGTGTCTGTATGTTCAGGACATTTTAAACAAGTGGAGATTCCACGATTAGGGTTCTATATTACAACTTTTGGATGACTTGATGAAGGTGGGACAAACCATGGGTTACAAGATGGAGGGTTACATTAGAAATATAAAAGAGATCATTGAGACTTGAGGAGTGAATGAGTTTAATCAATGAATTTTATGTCGTTGAATGTTAAAGCCTTGCCCCATAAGGCCAAAAATAGAGAACGTGGATTTATTTAACTTTGTAGCTTGGCTATCAGGAGCAAAAAGGGATGGCTACTGGCTCGAGCGGAAAATGCAAATGAAGTTGTGTTTATCATGTGGATTAGATGTTAGTGGCATTCAGTAAGTAACCATGGATATCATTTTTGTAAAAACAATTCTTTTTTTATCATGGTACTTACATAAGTTTCATTATTGAGGCTTTGAGCAACTGACATATTAAGTTCGAAATTAGTCGACTGTATGGTAAAAAGTAACCATGTATCCTTTCTCATTTTGTATACTTTTACTCAAAATGTTACAGTAGTGGTATTCGGTAAGTAACCATAGATATCATCTATGTAAAAACGAATCTTTTTTACCATGATATTTATTTAAGTTTCATATGTGAGGCTTTAAGTAATTGACATATTAAGTTCAAAATTAGTCAACTGTATAGCATGTATCTTTTCTCACTTTGTATGCATTTACTCAAAATGTTATAGTAAACATTTTGTGAGGAATTTTCATTCGCTTACCTTTTATTTCGACGCTACTAATTTGACAAATCCTCACCATCCATCTATTTCGATCTAAACGTGATTAACCCAAGATTTAATATACTTAACCTTAATTCTCCCAACTATATAAAGCCTTTTCTTATTTTATTTTTCATTCGCTTCATTTTTCACAGATTCTTATGTGTTTCCTCCCAACACGCCTCTCATCATTTCTCTTCAAAAGTAGTTATTCAAATCAATTATTACCGTTGATCATCACCAATGGATCACCATCACCATCACCATTCCAATCACCATCACCATTCTCGATCATCATCTCGCCATCACCTCCCATCATATCATCCTTTTTTATGTCTTATTTTGATTTGAATGAATCGCTTGTTTCAAAAGTTCGATTTGATTGATGTTGTTGCGATTGATAATGTTATTGATGGGTTGTTAATTATATGGATCAAGTTGTTAACATTCCTTCTTATTAAGTTCACACACCGTGTTTGATTAAATGTGTAAGTAAAAATGTTTGATAATCTTGTTATCCGCTCATGTAATTATGCTTATTAGTTAAGTTGTTAGTTGAATTTTGTTTTTAAATGCATTTGAATGTTGTTTTTATCTCGATTGTTGCTCGAATCTGCATGATCGCACGATAAGATCATGGGTGATATTTGAAGTTGAATTGTAAATGTATTATCACCGGTGATATTTGTATTATTACTTGTGAAATTTTGTTTATTTAATACTTTTAATTTATGTTTTAGATTATGAGTAGATTAGGTTTTAGTATGACATCATTTTGGGATGGATGAATTGATGAAAATATGATGCATGGAAGGTGTTTGACAAAATGCTCAAGAGAGGACGACAACTCGGTAAGAATCACGTGTTTCGTTTGTCCATCATTTCATATATAACCAAATCAAAAATATTTATTTGAATAAACAAGCTTTATGGAATTAATTAAAGTGCAATGTAGTTATTGTAAATGAGTAATCATATCCTATGTTGCATTAGTTGATGCTTATTTTCATTTTTCTAAATGGCGTCATTTTGAATTATTTTAGTGCGTTTTGTATTTTGCTTTCTCCATCGCTCTATATCTGAGGTGATGCAAATTTGATGTACTGCTCGATAATTGCGCAGTGACCTAGAGCTTAAGCTACAAGGACTGCTTAATCTTGAAGAAAAATAATTTGAAAAACATGGAAATGATTGGGAAGTCTGATCCTTATGTGATTGCATATATTCGGCCACTTGAAAAATTCAAAAGAAAGGTTGTTGATTACAACTTAAACCCTGGTTGGAATCATGTAATTCGCTTAATTGCAGAAGATAAGAAGACCCAGTATGTTGTACTTGAGGTTACGCTTTTCTCCTTTTGCTTTTACGTATTTCGGTTTCTCGGTTGTACCATTGTGTGATATCCTTGGTGATATCAAATGCGATATCACCTATGATAACACGTGTGTGTTAGCTTTCTTTTATTTTGTTGAATCAATTGTGATAATGGAGGATCTTATGATACCATAGGCGATATCAAAGTTGTTTGAGTTTCTTCAATTTGTTTTGTGGAGTTGTTGTGCTTTTCTGAACCACATTTGCAGTTGTTGTTGATTCTTTCGTTTGATGGAACCGTTTTTTTGCAAATTGCAATCACAAATAGTTTGGAGATGTCGTCTCTTTTTATGCCACATACAAAACAAATAAGTATGCTTTTTAATTTGTAATATCTTCTGTGAGATTTCATTGTTTTTTGTACATTTTGTATATATTATCACTTGAGATATTTCTCTTTCCAGGTACATGATGGTTTTTGTGCCTTTTACTGCAATTAACAATCACAGGAGATGTGTTACTGTTGGTTCCGGTCTGCTTAAGAACGAAACACTGAATCTTGTGTATGGTTACTCCAATCATTCAAGAAAGCTTTTGTGCATTATCCGAATATCATTGTAACTGGTCAAGATGGTGCTATGCGAAAAGCAATTGCAGTTGAGCTTCCTAGTTCCAAGCCCCGTCTTTGTCATAAATTAGAAGTTATGTATCTCTTATGATAAATAGTTGGAATTAAGTTTTATGACGTCTCTGTGAGTTTATGAAATATTTTGTCATTTTATAACTTGTGATAAAGCATGAAAATGATGAAATATTTACATCATTTATGTGTTTACTTGTTTTTACTTGTTTATGACATGTATTACTTGTGATATTATTCTTTAATTGATATATATGTTGACCTTTTTTTTGCCGAATTGTTATGTTACTCAAAAGCAATGCTTAATTAATCATATTCTTGTTTGATTTTGAGAATATGTCATGTTTTTATTTTCATAGTTTTCTTCATGAAGTCAACGATATTTTTAACTCGACTTTTCATTAATATCACTGTGATTCTCTAATAAAATTACCAAAAGAAGGTTATATTCAAATAAACCAAAAGCATTGTTTACAACTTAATAGAAATTACCATTGTTTACAATTTAAGTATCAAGAGAAAATTACAATTTAAGTGGCAAAAGAAAATTACTAATTGACGCTTTTTCTTTTATTTTCTACAACTTTCTTCTGCCATCTTTATGAGCACCCTCATTTTGTCTTCTTTTCCACTTCATTCTTTTTCTTCTTATTTTCTAGTTTAGGTTTAGCTTCTTCTTCTTCATTCCTCTTCTTCTTTTCTCGCAACTATCTTTGCTTTCTTACATGCATCTCTGTTGTCATTCAACATTCTTGTTGGTGGTGTTGGTGGTTGTAGATTACATTATATCACGATGATATCACATATGTTTCTTCAAGATTTGTTGGTGGTGTATCCGCTTCTATTTTTGCTCTTCGTGTTTTCTAAGCTTAAATGTCTAGCAGCGGATTTTGTTAATTTGCTTGGTATTGTTAGTGTTGTCGGTGACGATGTTATTTCTTTGTTCACTTCTTCAGTTTGACTTGGTTATCGTTTCGCGAAGGTCTTTTTCCTTTCAACTTCAACCCGTGCTTTTTTGCTTCTTGATAGTTCTCAGTTTTATATTCAAATCTGCATAAAATATATACCATGTTAGTGTATGAATAGTTCATTGGTTTTTGATATCATACGTGATATATAAACTAAATAAGTATACGTCATCAATATCATAGGTGATATATTACCGGCAAGTAATCATTACAAATGTTGTATCATAGGTGATATACTACCAAATAAGAATCATTATAATCACAGATCACGGTGATATACTAACAATAAGCAATTATTGAACTGTTATATCATAGGTGATATACTACCAACTAATACTAGAGCCAAATACCGCTTTTAAACATATCGAAGACGCCCAATCTATCCATTATGCACATATATCTACCACAAATCTAACAAAAGCGTGTTACGGTACAACATTTATTTTAACATGTTAAGTCTCTCATATTATCACAATAATTATCTAACTTTCACAACAATCCTCAATAAAATACTAAAATCTACAAAACAACAAAGTGTTCATCTTGTATAATAAATATATGTGATTTTAGGATACCATTATAACATTCTATCGAAGTATACATACACATTCTATTGAATGTGTATGTATCATTGGTGATATAACACATGTTTAAATGTTAAATCAAGACGCGACACATTCTGGTTTATCATGTTAATTCTTCTAAAGGAGACGCTTATCGCTATAATATACCTTTACTTTTATGAATCTCAAGAGATGGAGTCAAAAATTTGATTGACGACAGGAATCTGCTTACTCACAAGAATTAGTATATCATCAAAACTTTTAGCAAAAAGAAAGTTTAACTATGATTATAAAACAATAACAATAAAATATCAAACCGATACTATATACTTATATGTAATAAATCTTAACAAGTACACAAAACACCTATCAAATAAACAAAATTTCACAAGTGATAATACAAATATCACTAGTGATAAAACATATATACAATAAACTTCAAATATCACTGGTGATACTACACGATAATACTTTTCACTCATTAAATTTCATCAAACACTTTGGATGCATCAACGATACAAAGTGTTTTACTTAAACTCAATCAAATTTAAACACTAAAAACACAACCAAAAGCATGTCACAATCACAATAAAAATCACACAAAAACAAATTCATTTTTCAGTATATATTAATAAACAACTAAAATCAACAAAAAAAAAAAAAAATCTTCATAAACATTATCAAAACATAAATATAAGAATAAAATCACAACAAATAGTTAATAAATAACAAAATAATGAATCGAAAGCGTCGTACCATGTTTTTCCTGATCCGGTTCGATCGCTTCAATTGCTCGTTTTTATGTGTTTTTTGATTTTGATGGTTAAAATTGGACGATTCATATGTTTTGTTTTATTTCAAGTTTTCATTTGAGAGAAAGTGATTCATGAATCATGATTCCTGAAAGTGATTAATTTGGGCGCAAGTTAGGTGGGGTAGTTCATAGAAGTTACATAAATGGTCCATCCGTGTTTTTATTCTTAAAAACTGTTTTTTGATCGGACTCATCCACAATCGTTCACCAGATGTAGAATTTAAAGTATGTAAAATAAAGTCATCTTGAGATTGTTTATTTTATTATATAAAATATTTTAGAAAAAAAACGTACATACACGAGTATTATAAGTAGTGTACAGACAAAATATGTTCGTAATATATAATAGTGATATGATTTAATAATTAACTAAAGAACACATCATGAAACACTGGCACTTTAACACTTTTCCAAATATTTTTAAATTTGTGCGACAACTAGTAGCATTCATGGATTGAATGTTACAACGAATGAATGCAAACCAAACAAGAAATATGTAGAAAGCAATGGATAAGGAATTTATCCAATTTGTGAGATGCCCAATTTCTACATTTATTTGTACTTATCCGTTTGCCACTTGGCTACTTTTCAATCTAGTATTATAATAACATCAATATAAAAACCAATTAATATTATTATTGTTATTATATTACACTCCTGTATTTGATGAGAGGTTAAGTAAAAATATTAGAATTTTTCTTTAATCTTTTAGGTTCCTTAACCCTTCGAGAAAAATAATATAGAATATTTACCACTGAGTTTATCATCATATATTTAGGTTATCATCTTCTAAGTTAGTCAGATTCTTTATAGAATGAAATGCCTTTATTTAACGTATATATTAAATGATTTATTCAGAAATGAATACTCTATTATGTTTGGATGTTTATATTTTTAAAACCGTTTCGTGTCATCCTTGCGATCTCTCAATATCTCATTTGCTACAAAAACAATAGTCACAGTCACTAATAATATAACTTTTTATTGGGATGTAATACTTTTAAAACCTTCTTAGAAAACAATTAAACTATTTTAATTTTCTAACTAAGCCTTAAATTACTGTATTTATGAATAATTGATTTTGGCTGAATAGATTAATTGGATTAGAGCGCCAAGTGTGGTGGCATGCTGTTTGGCATGTTGTTTCGTCAAATTACCGTCACATCACCATTTCACATTCACACACCAAAAATACTTCCTCTGCAATGACTCAAGTTGTTTGGCATGTTGTTTCGCCAAATCAGCGCCACCAATTTTTTTCTTTGTTTTTTAAACAAACAAAATTTCCATTCATTCAGACAGGACTCCACCTCAAAACCCATGCAAGACACCTGAAGAAACTTTGTCGAATAAGAGTTCGGTGTTCGGTCTTCGGCCGTCTTCACTCTAGTTGGTCTACCACTGCGCCAGGAGAGTTGAGAGATATTTCATGGGATTAACGACGATTGGTGTCAAAAGACTTAATCAACAGATTCTCGCTAATCTACACCTTTTGTAGAACACTACGAAAAATAAACATAATACGAAAATGAAAAAACATCACGAAAATATGAAAATATATCAAATTATTAATAAACTAGTTTTCTTGTTGGTATTGTTGCCAAAGATTATCCATAAGATCTCGGTAAAGAATACAAATAAGTTTTTATGAGTCGTGAAAACGTTTATTTATATTTTACGATCTTCTAATGTTTTGTCGATAACAAATGTAAAATCATTTTAACGAAACGTTAAATAGAGTACGTAAATAGTTTGAGTTAATAGTTTTCTAACACACTTGAACCCTCTTATGTGTTGCTTAGTCACATAAAAACACTAAAACAAGTATAAGTGATTTTATGATTTAGATACATATGTACAACAACTAGTGTTTACATATTGGGTTAAACATATACTTAAACTAAGTATACTAAAATGGGTAAAACTAAGTGTATGCTAAATTGGGTAAATACAAGTATATACTAAATGGGTAAATACTAGCAAATGGTTTTGACCCATAACCCATGGTTTTATATATACCACTTAACCAAGTTCATTGTATCCTTAAGATACATTGTATCTAGAAAGAAAACCATGGATCAACCCATAACCCATGACCCATGACCCATAACCAAAAATACCCATGGGCAAAGAGAGGCGGACCACGGATCCCTAGCTTTGTGCTAGCCGGATCCCTTGTGGTAGGGATCCGTGGGATCCGGGGAAACATAAGAGAATTTCCTCTATAAATAGAGAGCCATTTCTTCCTCTCTAAGGGTGCTTTTACACATACTTCCCCAAAGTATTCTAACCCTCTAACCTCATATCTAAGTGATCTATGTAGTTTGTCTTTTGTTTTTGTGTGATCTACTAGGTTCCTCTTAAAGGAAAGATCACCACCTCTTGAAGACGTGCAAGCTCAAAGTCCATGAGTTGCCATGCTTCGTCATCATCAAGACTACTAAGGTTCTCTTGTTGATAGTTCTTCCTTTCTCCATAGATGTTGGGTTGAAGGCATTAGTGAAGAATGCCGAAAGTGTCAAGATGAAAGCATTAGTGAAAGGTGCTCATCATCCGTGTCAAAGCATTAGTGAAGGATGCTAAAGGTGTCAAGACGAAGGCATTAGTGAAGGGTGCCAAGCGTTGTGTCAAAGGCATTAGTGAAGGATGCCAAAGAATCAAATCAAGTAGCATTTGGGAAGAATGCCTAGGTCGTATAATCGATGAGGTGCATCGTTATACATATATGTATTTGTTTATATACAAGGATGGTGATATCCTTGATGGTGTTGTAACAAGGAGTAGATCTCCTCGAGATTAGGTGTTGTGTCGTGAAGGTGTAGTTCACCCAAGGTGTGAAAGAACTAGGTGCTTAGCCTAGTACCTAATAAAGGGTAGGCGACGTTGTGAAGGATTAGTTCTCCTAAGGTGTGAAAGAACTCGGTGGTTAGCCTAGCACCGTATAAAGGGTAGGCGACGTTGTGTTAGGTGTGGTTCGCCTTGGTGTGAAAGAACTCGGTATTTAGCTTTGTACCGAAAAAGGTTAAGCGACGTTGTGAAGGCTTCTCCGCCATAAGGAGTTGGTGTAGTGTTTACGAACTCTCGAGTAGGTGACTCGGGAGTGGAGTAGGGCAAGGAAGGTGTCCTTGTAGCCGAACCACTATAAATACTTGTGTCGTGGTGATGTGCTTCTTACTCTTTATCTTTCATTACACGCTTATATATCTATCTATCAACGTCCAACATAAACAACCAAATAGATTGACATAAGTCGATCTAAATATTTAAAAGGAAGTTTTAAATTGGTAAAACTATTCAACCCCCTTCTAGTTTTCCACAATTGGCATCGAGCTTAGTTACCAAGTTTCTTAAAGTATGTTGTACTTTAAAGACTTGATACGATCCGTGTATGTTTGAAAACTACAAAGAAGGATTTTTTTTGGGTCATATTTTAAAAAAAAAATCATTTTGTTGGACATTGATAGATGACTCTAACAACTTTTGTTCCTAAGAAATCTTCATGCTAGAATCTCTCCAAAATCTTCATTCAAAGAATAATGAAGTCAACATTCAAGGAAGGATCTAAAAGTAATCACAACTCACGACACCAAGTACAAAGGATTACTTTAAAAGCTCATGAAGTATCTTTGGCATTATGCCAAACCAAGAAGCATAGAGGTATGTTTTACTTTTCATTAGATAGGTTACATGAGTTCAATTTATTTTTCATAAGTTTTCTTTGCTTATTTATCTCTAACATCATTAGAAGTCTCTTTCGTCACTTTTCCGTCTTTTTCATCATCGGGAATAATACTCCTTTTGATTCGTCAAACTAACGTCGTCATCACATATGAACCTTCGATATGTGATTCATCAAAAGCCGTCATCCAAAAACAATCTTCATCTAATACCTCCGAACTATCTTTTAGTAAGCTAATTTATAAGCCTACTACAAAAATAATGTCAAACAACCCCTTTTCGTCTACACGATGGCGGATCCCCTAGTTGTACTAGCTGGATCCCAAACATAAAGGATCCGGGAACCGTGGAATGTAACTCACTATACGCTTTCAAAATTCACCACCGATTGTTTTTCCTCTATTCACACAAAAACAAAAACGACCAAGCTACAAAATTCATCCTCATTGGCTTCCATACTTTCAAGTATCCCCTCCTAGAACACCATTGTAAGTAATTACATTAACTTGTTGTAACTTTCATCATCCTCATCCTAGGGTTTATGGTTTCTTAATATCTAATCAATTAACTCAATTAGGGTTTTTCAAACTAATCATGAAAAGGGGGATTTTAACAAAATCACTTTGTGTTCACAACATTGTTAATACAAATCAAAACCATAAACCCATTCCAACTAATTTATCTTAATTGAAAATTTGTATTTTTAGGAACAACCATGCCCAAAGCCACTCAACAAGATCACCATGACACCGTCCATTACCTTACTCACTACTATCGTAAAGGGATTGACCAAACCGACCGTAAAATATTCAAAAGCCTTGTAAACGACTTATCCACGAAGGTCGTGTAGTCAAGGAATGTTTCCTTGAAGATACCGACATTCGTCAAGTTTTCTCGACAATCAATTTTGATTGTCTCCTTGACATAGATGAACAAATTTGTCCGGTCTTCATTTTGAATTTTACAAAAGCTTTAGGATCATTAGAAACACCGACAATAGCATCTCAATCGCCTTCATCATCAACAAACAAAACTTTATTTTTCCTCTCAACACCTTTGCTCAAATTCTTCGCATTCCTTGTGAGGAATTTGTATGTACTCTCAAGATTGGGCAATTAACTCTCAAAACCATGCACTTGATCCCAAGCCTCTATAACACTCCTCTCGACGATCCCGAAACCATTCGTGATACTATCTTTAAAATTAGGACCGACCAATCCCGTTACGATCGTAACAAAAGCTCATTCACCGTGATCCCTTTAAAATGGAACTTTTGAAATGCATCCCATGTTTAGAAAATGGGAAGAAATCCTTAGGAAAACATCATTAGCCTAGTTGGAAACAAAGATCATCCAAACGCATGTCTTGTGCAAATGATCTATTGTCTTATCCATCAAAGGCCATTTAATCTTGCCTATTACATGGTAAGGAGAATGGTGGGGTATTCAAAGCTTCCAACATGGTACTCCCATATGGTATGCTCCTAACACGACTTTGTAAGTATGTTAGTACATTGCAACCATCTCCTATCAACGATGATCATTATCTTCCGATCACGTCATGGTACCTCTTACCAAACGACCCTCTAAACGGTTCATGGTCAATGGAGAGCAACCGAAGCTCTCTCGGACTCCTCGGCCGGGGAAGAAGAAGAAGATGAAGAAGATGTCGACCCCGTAGCCAACATCAAATTGGAAATCCTTGAATACCACAAACAACTTCCGACCATTCCAAACGAAACCGCGGAATTTAAGCAATTGAGGGGCATGATTCAAAACCTCGCATACAACCTCACTAAGCCGTCAAAAAGGAAAAGAAAGGATTGACGAAAGAGACAATAGGATTGTGCTTGTTTTCTTTATCTTATGTTTGGATGATTACATTTTAGCATTTTCGGTTTATGATTATTTGGATATTGTCTTTAACTAGTGTTTTGTGATAAACATGCCTGTTTCTACTATCTATCTGTGGATTTACTAGTGTGCATAAACTGCGCATCATTTCTGTGTAGGTTCTGTGTTGGTTCTGATCTGCAGATGCCGGATCCCTAGGATTAGCCTAGCCGGATCCTTCCCTTGAGGGAACCGTGGGATCCGTGACATCAGATCAACAATACAACATTCAAGACATCAAAAGCGCTTAGATAACATCACATTAGCTTAGCATATGATTTTAGAACCCAACTAAGTCCACTTCAAGGATGAGAAAGGCTTAGACTCACTAAAGGCTTACTTAAGATCTTAGTCTGATTTTATCAACACATCTAAACTCACCATATTTCCGCTTCAACTACTCAAACTATTTCTCACCTCTCAAAACACTTTAAGAAGACAAACTAAGCAATTTTAGGAAATTGCTTCTAGTCATTTATATCTCAAGGTAAGACAAAAATTAGTTTTTCAATTCTTGAAAGTTTTAAGAATTTTTTTAATATCACCTCAAGCTAAAATCTGATCACTAGGATCATTTATTATGACTTGACACCTTTATAACTCTTAGTGTTATCCTTGGACATCCATTGGTAGTCATCTTGTCCCATCCCTCTTCCATAAAAAGCAATCATTTGCTATAACACTTATCACCTCTAATCATTCAAGTACCCTTTCATCCTAAACCCTTAGGAGAACTGAAACATTCAAAATGAGATAGGCTTTAGCTCCTAGAAACCTCATTTCAAACCTATCATAACCGGCGGAGAGCCGGATCCCTAGGATTGGCCTGGCGGGACCCCTTCAAGAGGGAACCGTGGGATCCGGGTGACAGTTTATGTCAAACATAGCTAAAACAATCATTTCAACTCATCTTCCTAACTCAAACACTCCATCTCATCTTAAATGAGTTCCTAGATCAATGAAACTGTGAATCTCAACCTTGTGCATATTAATCATCACATTTCCAAGAACATTAGTGGATTAAGTCTTAAATACAATTGCAAAGTTCTTCCCTTTATAACTCACATTGTCAAGAATACTTTAGTCATCAAACATATAGTTAGACTACCCAAAGTCAAATTTTCTTGGTCAAAACCATGATTAGGCACAATTACTTGTTAGGGTTAAGGATTTGAGATATCCAATGACTAAAGACTTCAAAATTAAGTCAATCCATGATTAAACAAACCTTACAACAACATAATGATTTCACCTAGTCCTTGTCGACAACCGGATCCTCGGTCTTTAACCAGCGGATCCCTCACGAGAGGATCCGTGGGATCCGTGAGATGCAGAGCATAAACCACCCATATTTGAATTCAAGTCACCTTTTGGGTCTCCAACCACCTTTAGCATTCATTAATTATCCTCATAGAACCGATCAAAACCCCAAAAGTATGCTTAGCCCTTCAAATGGCCAAGAATTTAATTTCCTAATTCAAATTAACCTTTATAAACCAAACAACCTTAGAATTAAGGTACCACTCTCAAATCACATCTCAAAATCAACAACTAAAAGAGTTCTTACTAGCACCATCACTATGACTAAGGCTCCTAGTGCTAACTCATCCACTCAAGAACCACCCAAGAAACTTGCTAGAATCATGCATGAAGTTTCCTCAACCAAATCACCTTCGGGTAAGTCCACCAAAACTAGGATCTCTCCCACACTAAGAAAACCAATCAAACTAATTCACAAGAAGAGTTCTTCCACTAGGATTTCATCACATAATTCTACTATACCCTCCACAACTCAACCTACTTCATTAGTACCTAGAGCCACCTCACAATCATTTGAAGATCCTCAACCCACTTCACTTGAACCTCCACTTCAAGAAACTCAAAACCATGACAAAGAGTGCGATCATTGCAAACATGTTGAAAGATTGAAACATGAACTAGATGTATTAATACATGAACTACAAGCTCAAACTGAGAATGTTTAGGATAACTCATCTCATCATTAAAGATTTTAGTTGAATCTAAAATTTGGGGTAATTCATTAGCATTAGTAGTGCTTATATGGCTATAGTTCATTCTCTTCGCTTTTAGAGATTTGGTTGTGTATCTCTTGTTTTATTGAATGAATACTTATATGCTATGATTATTATTTGTTGTGCTTGTTATATTGTACATATATCTCATTTCCTCAAATAGCATTCCTTGACATTTCTTCATCTTCAAGAAAGCGTCAATGATAGCCGGATCCCTTCCAGATAACTAGACGGATCCTCCTTAAAGGGAACCGTGGGATCCGTGGTATGAGCACAAATTTTTACTAACTTGAGTCTTATTTGCAGGAAATTATGCACTATACTCTTGTTTTCTAACCTTTGTTTTGTAGTTATTCAAAATACACATGAAGATATTGACACCATAAAGCTAGGGGAGCTTTGTGTCAAACAACATTGCAAAATCATTTGCAACTTAATCCAATTTTGGATTACACTTCATGACACCCCATTGCAACATTGCAATATTCAAGGGGGAGCACGTTCTCGTCACTTAGACGAACAATTTGCAAACTTAATTGCAAACACAATTAGCTCATTTTACGTTATGTCCTTGACGCCTTTCAAAGGGATGGACTCGTCAAGGGGAGTTAAGACGAGTACCATTCCGCCACTTGCTCTCTTTACATTTTTACATTTTTTTTTTATTTGTGTTAGTTTCTTTTAACACTTTTGTTTCGACAAAAGGGGAGAAGAAAGTAAAACTACAAATTCAAATTTTACAATTTTAGCTTTTTCCTTAAAATAATTTTATGTTTTGTCATCAACAAAAGGGAGATTGTTAATACAAATAAGCCGTGAAACATTTATTTATATTTTACGATCTTCTAATGTTTTGTCAATAACAAATATAAAATCATTTTAACGAAACAAATAGAGTACGTAAATAGTTTGAGTTAATAGTTTTCTAACACACTTACGCTTTCACATAAAACACTAAAACAAGTATAAGTGATTTTATGATTTAGATACATATGTACAACAACTAGTGTTTACATATTGGGTTAAACATATACTTAAACTAAGTATACTAAAATGGGTAAAAACTAAGTGTATGCTAAATTGGGTAAATACAAGTATATACTAAATGGGTAAATACTAGCAAATGGTTTTGACCCATAACCCATGGTTTTATATATACCACTTAACCAAGTTCATTGTATCCTTAAGATACATTGTATCTAGAAAGAAAACCATGGATCAACCCATAACCCATGACCCATGACCCATAACCAAAAATACCCATGGGCAAAGAGGAGCGGACCACGGATCCCTAGCTTTGTGCTAGCCGGATCCCTTGTGGTAGGGATCCGTGGGATCCGGGAAACATAAGAGAATTTCCTCTATAAATAGAGAGCCATTTCTTCCTCTCTAAGGGTGCTTTTACACACATACTTCCCCAAAGTATTCTAACCCTCTAACCTCAGATCTAAGTGATCTATGTAGTTTGTCTTTTGTTTTTGTGTGATCTACTAGGTTCCTCTTAAAGGAGAGATCACCACCTCTTGAAGACGTGCAAGCTCAAAGTCCATGAGTTGCCATGCTTCGTCATCATCAAGACTACTAAGGTTCTCTTGTTGATAGTTCTTCCTTTCTCCATAGATGTTGGGTTGAAGGCATTAGTGAAGAATGCCGAAAGTGTCAAGATGAAAGCATTAGTGAAAGGTGCTCATCATCCGTGTCAAAGCATTAGTGAAGGATGCTAAAGGTGTCAAGACGAAGGCATTAGTGAAGGGTGCCAAGCGTTGTGTCAAAGGCATTAGTGAAGGATGCCAAAGAATCAAATCAAGTAGCATTTGGGAAGAATGCCTAGGTCGTATAATCGATGAGGTGCATCGTTATACATATATGTATTTGTTTATATACAAGGATGGTGATATCCTTGATGGTGTTGTAACAAGGAGTAGATCTCCTCGAGATTAGGTGTTGTGTCGTGAAGGTGTAGTTCACCTAAGGTGTGAAAGAACTAGGTGCTTAGCCTAGTACCTAATAAAGGGTAGGCGACGTTGTGAAGGATTAGTTCTCCTAAGGTGTGAAAGAACTCGGTGGTTAGCCTAGCACCGTATAAAGGGTAGGCGACGTTGTGTTAGGTGTGGTTCGCCTTGGTGTGAAAGAACTCGGTATTTAGCTTTGTCTTAGGAAAAAGGTTAAGCGACGTTGTGAAGGCTTCTCCGCCATAAGGAGTTGGTGTAGTGTTTACGAACTCTCGAGTAGGTGACTCGGGAGTGGAGTAGGGCAAGGAAGGTGTCCTTGTAGCCGAACCACTATAAATACTTGTGTCGTGGTGATGTGCTTCTTACTCTTTATCTTTCATTACACGCTTATATATCTATCTATCAACGTCCAACATAAACAACCAAATAGATTGACATAAGTCGATCTAAATATTTAAAGGAAGTTTTAAATTGGTAAAACTATTCAACCCCCTTCTAGTTTTCCACAACCAATTGGCGATGATAGAAGTGCATTTCATAATTACACTAAAACCCATTACACCTGTACAATCGGGTGTGACTTTACAGAAATCAAAATGATCGGGAAGATGATAGCTAGTTTCAATATAATTTCCAATACCTTGTACAATTTTTAAAAATAGTTTCCTGCTCATACGATAGTGGCTCCATAAATAATACTCCGGATATTTTGAATTGTCAGTAAAATAGTCGTCCCACAAACGTTGTTCAGCAACATCATGCTCACGGTATATCGGCGTACACGTAAGTGAAGTTTGAGCTTGAGCTTGCAATGATTGGTGATAATGATAAGTTTGCGTCATAAAGAGAATATCAGTTTCATCATCGACGTCGGAAAATTTAACATACTCTTTATCGAAATTCGTTTTTGGTTTAGAGAATGTGTTTTGTAGTAGAGTCGTGTGAAAATGGATAAATGAGGGTAGTTTTTATAAAGATGGAATTAAAAAAATGAATTTTTGATTGTTACATAATATGCAACAGCTAGAAACTTAAAAAAATACAAAATACTCAATATCACCAAACAATGACGCAATATAAGTTCTCACGTTTCAAATGGCGTCGGGGGGGGTTGCAGTGGCGTGCAAATGGCGGCGCCATTTGGCCAGCCACATCATAAATGGCGAAGATATGTGTTACCATACCCCCTCCATCTTAATCAACAAAAGATATTACATTGTAAAAGTGGTGGGTGTGGTCACATTTGTGGCTCGCCATTCCTACCTGGATGGCCAAATAGCGGCGCCATTTGCAAGCTACTGTAGTGGACCGGGCTTGCGCCATTTCCCAAGTGAGTAGACTCACATTCGCCAAATGTACACCCATTTGATTTTCTTCCTTTTTTTGGTTTATTTGTGTTGTGTTTATGTGAAGTGTGTGTGTTTTGTGTGTTTACAGTGAAGTGTGTACGTGTTTTTGTGAAGTGTGTGTGTGTGTTTTACATGTGTGTAGTGAATTGAGGAAGAAAAAACACAACGTGTCTCGGTCAAAAGTCAAAATTAACATAAATGTATTTGGTTTGTATGTTGTATTTTGAATTGTTGTAACATAAATGTATTTTACATGCAAAAAAGTATTTTCATATATTTTTTCTAAATTTCGTATTTTTTCTTTTATTTAGTATTGTAAGTTGTATTTTTATTTAATGAATGAAAATTTAGTTTGTTTGAAAAATGAAAATAAAATAAAATTGTGGGGCTCAAAAACTGGCAAACGGTATACAAACAATTAAGCTACTACAAGGATGTATTTTTTGTGTGTGAACATGAAATGTTGAGATGACGTTAATTTGACAAAACAAAATGCCACCACATCTGACACTCTAATACTATATGAAACTTACATACTTGTTTTTTTAGAAATAAGAGTGTTTGACTTTTTAGCTTAAATTTTAATGTTGCCATCACAACACTACAAAAACTTTAACATTCATTTCCAAATTTGAGAATAAACTAAAATTACTAGATATAGACGACTATTATGAACATACAGAAGTGCGTTTAGCAGTAGATTTTCTTTTTTTTTTCCTTAATTTTCTATTGTAAGTTTTGTAGAAAGAGAGGGTATTTAATTTTCTACAAAATGTATAAATGCGTTCATGTGACCTTTTTTATCATTCTGAAGAAAAGAAGTGGGGTTATAAGGGAAACTTGGAAAACAAAAAAAAATGTTATGTAGTTTCACTTGTAAATTGGGAAATACATGTTTTCTGTTTTGTAAAAAAATTTATGAGAAAAATTGATTTGAACACAATCTTTATTTTTCTTATTTGTACAAAACATTTTGTCGAAAATAAATATGTTTTCATTCAACTAAACGTGCAATAGTGGGTTTAAAAATTATGAAGTTCAAAATATAAGTGATCAATATTTTGAATATAAACAAAAGGGTAAATTACACGGTTCATTCTTGAACTTCATTTTGTTTACCTGTTTGGTCCTCCGTTCTAGGATTTCGCAGGGATAGTCCCCAAGGTCGGATTTTTGGGTGTGTGCTTGGTTCCAAATGATAACTATCATTATTTTTACTCGTTATCTCACCCACATGACTTGCACGCGATGGGTATTTTGGACATTTCATCCAAAAATTTATATGAATTTTGCTCTAAAGTTTATGTAAGGTTTGTATATATTTTGTTATAAAGTGTATGTAATTATGTAATAAGATTGTGTGTGTGTGTGTGTTTTTTAGATCTATTTTTTTATTTTGGTGTGTAAATTCCTTTTATAAGTTTATTTGTGAGTTTGTAACATTGTTAATAAATTTTGTTATATAATATGTTTAAAATATTCTAAATGAGTTGGTGTTGAAAGAAAAAGAAAAATATATTAGTAGTGGTTGGAATAATATGTGGCAAGCTTACATATAGTAGAAAGTTTAGCAACATCAATTTATTTTTTAGCTTAAAATTATAAAGCTTACATGAAAAATGATAGATGTTTACATGGCAAATGATAAAGTTTAACATGATTGGAAATAAGTCAGATAACTATTCGAGATTGTTTAGCAAGCTATGTGATATGATATAAGGTGGGAAAGTGGAAAAAAAGACCAAAAAAATGCCTCAAGGACCAAAGGTGTAATGGGAAAAAGGACAAAAAGGGCCTAAGTAAAAGTTATTGTTTTGAATTATGAGTCAGGGACCAACGGTGAGATAGTGACAAAAAGTGAAATTACAAAAATCCCATGGTTTGAAAGTCAAATAAGAGAGATTACGAGTCAAAGTAACGTCAGTTAAGTATAATGGGGCTCAAAGGACCAAACAGGCACCAAAAAACTCACCTTGGGGACCATTCCCCCCAATCCCATTATCTGGTGACAAATGCGCAATCCGCCCTAAGTTCAGGGACCAACGGTGTGGTTTACCCTAATAAAATGACACACATAATGCTTTTAGTTGTAAGACAAAAGTTTCATCTAGAAAAAAATTTATAAAGAAAAAACCTTGCAATCTCAGTCATCTATCAATTTTTATCATTTTTTTTAAATTAAAATATCTCACAAACCGATAATCGTTACACGCAAATTAATTATAACATTGCGACAAGAATTAAATTATCTTTCTATAAATATGCACTTTTATAAACTTTCGACATTTTTTTTTTTTCAAAATTTCCGTCCAGAAAAATCACATGTGATTTATTACTTTAAAAACCACATGTGACTTGTGAAAAATAACAAATCACAATTGCTTTTACAAATAAGAAAAATAACAAATCACAAGGGATTTTACAAATCATGTGTGATTTTTCTGGGGAAAATTTTGAAAAAAAAAATAATCGAAAATATATAGAAGTGCATATCTATATAATAAAAAAATGAATGACTATAATTCACCTATTAATTTTTAAAAAAAAATGTTATCACACCTCTTAATCGTTAAGCCACGCTCGTTCTCAGATTTTATGTATTGTTTAAAGGGCAATTATATTTATATCCTTACCAAAGTTCAATATTACATCATTATCCTTCTCACTTTTGTAATTACGTCAATATCCTTCTCAAACTTTTGTAATTACATCAATGTCCTTCTCAAACTTTTAAATTCTCATATATATCCCAAAATCAACATGTTCTTTCATCACTTGAAGCTAAAAGTCTATATGAACAAATAAATAAATATGAACACTATGTTCTTTCATATATATATCCAAACTTTTGTAATTACATCATCATATTCATTCACCAATCGAGGCCAAAAAATATATATATAAACAATCCTAATATAATTATGATTTATTATGAGATAGTAGTTCAAAAAAAAAAAAAAAAAAAAATGATGATGAATATCAGGGATAAATAAGAGATACATAATAGTTTTTGAATTTAAAATCAATCTGATTATAATTTAATAGATTTATGGATATACAGTACATGAGAATTTATAAGTTCAAGAAAGATACTGATGTAATTATAAAAGTTTGGGGACATTTATGTAATTATAAAAGTGAGAAGGATATTTATGTAAATGGAAAGTATATTTACGTAATATTGAACTTTATGAATGATATACATGTAATTTTTCCTTGTTTAAATGTCTTGTCAGAATGATTCGTCTAGTAGGTTATATTTAAGATCATTTACATACGAAACTAATTTTACGGGATCAATCTCCACTCTTCATCTTTATTTGATTTAATGGATGATTCATTCTTTTTTTCAAATATTAATATCTTTCAAACAGTTAATCCTTAAATGAAACAAAGCGTTTTGTGGTTCATCATGCGAGTGGAGTTCTTGGAACCTGGCTAAGTTAAGCGTCACGCGAGAGTAATCTTGGCTTGAGTGACATGCCGGAAGTCTTCAAACGAGGCCACAAAACAAAGTCGTGAGCATGCAAGAAAGCGGACAATATTGTGGTCAAAAAGGCGGGGTGTTACAAGTGTTATCGAGCCACCCCGAGCCGTTCGGGATGGTGGGCAAACCTCATCGAGGACGATGAGTCCCTGGGGGTGATTGTAATACCCAAGCAAATCCTACATCTACGTGGCTCGAGAGACTTGCTACCATAAGATAACATTCGCTTTAAATGAAACAACGATTTTCATTGCGAAAAAAAATATGTTATTATGACGAAGATTTAATTATCTTTTATAGATAAAGACTTTCGATATACTTTCGACAAAAAAAAAATCGTGTTTTTCACATTTTTACGTTTTTTTTTTTTTAACCGAAATTTGCATACAAATTAAAATTTGAATATTCAATAATATATGATGTGATTAATCACATATGATTTAAATATATGTGATTTAATATCATTTCACGTGATATTACATATCATATGTGATTTAACACTAATATCGCATGTAATATTATTAGAATATTCAAATTATTGTTTAATCACATATGATTTTTCATGCAAACTTCAGTAACGAAAAAATATAAAAAAAACGTGAAAAAGACAAGAAATTTTTTGTCGAAAGTATATCAAAGTGCCCTTCTATAGAAAGATAATTAAATGTTCGTCGAGATGCTGCAATTATTTTCGCTTCACGATTAACGGTTTAAAAGATATTTACATTATAAAAAACAAGTGAAATATTAAAATGCTTTTAATTTCAAACATTGATTTTTTTTTGGATAAAAGATGGAGATGAGTTCCTTGATATGTAAGAAAAGTTTAGTATGTAAAGTAACTCTCCTAGGGTTTAATATTTATTTAATTACTTATCTATTTATATATTTTTTTAAGAAACAGCTAACAAAAATATATCAGTTTTACCAAACGGTTTTTTTTTTTTTTTTTTTTTAAAGAAAAAAAAAAAAAAAAAAAAAAATCGGTGATCTTCAAATGTGACTACAAATTTTACAGTAGTGGTTTCCATTATAGTGACACAACCTTTTTCAAAGAGGAATGATATATTGTTTATTTATGCCTAACATTGATCCTTTTAAATGATTCTCACCTAAACGAGTCGTCTATTTTATATAGTCAACAAGTCACCACATTATTAAAATGGACCCCTAACCTATCAATTTTCAATAAGTCATGTAACTTTAAAAACAAAGTAAAAAAAGTTTTGATAAATAGCCTAACAAACTAAAGAGGGCAAAGAGATCTAACGATAAACGAATTCATTTACGACAGCCTCCTTGCATCTCTTTAGCCAGGCCCATTTATTATTTTCCAAAAAAAAAACAACAAAACAAAGGCGTTAAATAACCATTCAATGTTCTTAGGGTATGTTTTAGAAACTAATTATTAATTATCTTGTAGTTCATAAACTGTGTAGAATAGAACTAATTTATTAAAATGAAATGATGTTCGTGATTTTTTTTCAATAAAAGTGTTTGAGTAAATTACCGTTAAATATAATTATAAGATGAAAATACATAAAAGGACAAATCTATAATTGTAAATAAATGTTTGGAGGGTATATCAAGAATTTAAAGTTTAACAATCCAAAACATTTAAAAGTTCATGAATCGCCTTTTCATTTTGAAATTATTGTTTGAAATAAAAACATGAGTTAATCCAAACGGAATTACTTGGCTTATATGAGATTATTTCAGAATAAAAAATTAATTTCCTCCAAAACAGCGCTTAGTATCAACAAAAAAGAACATGATCATATTCTAAAATATATGAGATCTTTTAAGTTTAATTTCTACTAGATACAAGGAATTTTAAAGTGGTCAAGTCAATCTTTTGAAAATAAAAGACTTTATCGAGTTTAAATTTATATAACGATAGATTCAAACCCATAAATTAAATGGCCAAAAGGTTGAAAACCATAGGTTAAAAAAAAAAGTTCTTAAGAGCATATACAACAATAACATTATAACACCAATAACACGCGTCACGCCCACCACATCGCCTTTAACATTTAACATTAACATCCCAAAAACACCCACAACAATAACATCCAATAACATCAATAACATTTCATATTTTCAATTTCAACCCCTAAACTAAAACAAACACTTCATTTATTAAACACATATCACATTTAACATTAAAACACCAAGTACATTAAACGTTAAACACGAATTACATTAAAATTAAAACTACAACGCATACTAATGAAAATAAAACTACTAAAACTTAAAAGCTAATCATCCGAGTCCCAACCTCGAACCTGGTTCTTGGAGAATTAAACTCCCATTAAAGTATCGACGCTCCATTATGTCGAAGAAGTTATCTTCGGCGATTGAGCTTCCGTGCTTCTTCACCGCGAAGACGGCCTCTTCTTCGCGCTCGCTTCTTCCATAATCTCCCTAACGTTTTCTTCATCTTGTTCTAGTTGTTGGGAGGAAGTCTCACTTAACTCACGTGGGGTGGTTTGAAAATCCACCCGTGGATCTGCTCACGGTGGAGTTGGAACAATGGGAGACGTGATGTTTTCAAACCCACCGGAAAGACATTTTCGGTGGTGTAGAGTAAACATCGTGTTCGTAGAGTTGGAAAGCTAGTTTCAAGAACTTTTCCGGTTGGAATTCTTGAGAAAAATCTTTCATGAGACATTTTTTGTGTGAGTTGTGTGTGTAACTCATGTGTGTTGTGTGTTCTAAACAACTCTGAGAGAACAGTATATATAAGCAGAGTTGATTTTTAAATGAATAAATCCATTTCATATTTGATTTTTAAATTTCAAATTTGAATTAATTTATCCCACCGTAATCGACCAAGATAATTTAAATTGAATTTGAATAAGTTGAGGAACAGAAGTGAAAATTTATTTGAAATGGTTTAAGGGGTGAAATGGATTTTTTTTTTTTAACGTGCGTTGGCTTCCCAACGCTATGCCACCAACGCCCAATTAACGCCATGCCTCCAAAAGCATAACACCCAATAACTACGTTATTTCCTTAATAAGGGCGTTATGCCGTTAGCTTTGTATATGCTCTAAGTGCGTGACAACGTTAAATTAACTGATACACAACCAAACCCAACAAAAAAGGTGTCAGTAAGTCTGACTGAACTTTTCTCTCTATATATATATGAAAAACACAGTCTCAAAATATCACACAAAAACACAAACACAAACTTTGATGGTGGAACCAGTAGAACTTCCAACCAGAATTGGAATACTTCCATTTAGAAACAAAGTTTTGTTACCAGGTGCTATTATTAGAATTCAATGCACTTCTCCTAGCAGGTACTAATATAACTTTTTACCATCATTTTTTACCATGGTTTTGTTATATATTGTTTGTATTGTGTTAAGTTTATTGCATACTTTGTGGGTAGGTGCCTTCTTGGTGGTGGTTATATTTTCTTGTTACGTATTATGGTAGGTATTTGATATATAGGTTGTGTGGTTAACAAGTTAATGGTTTTATTTGTTTGTTAAAATTGGATTGGTGGTAATTTTGACTATGAGTGGAAACGAGCCGATCTGAACCCGAGCATAAGCATGAGCATGAGCCAGAGCTCGGGCTAAAGCTAGTTACAAGCATTGTATCACAAGCTCAGGCTCGGCTTGTTAAGCTCGTTTGTTTATTTTGAGTGTGTTTTATACATAGTTACACATGTACATAATACATATTTGTAGATATTTTTAAGGCTCGTTTAGGCTAGTTTATTTTGAGCTTTTTACGAGCAGCTTGACTTGTTTCCACCCCTAAGCAAAAGTAGTCGTAGTTCGAGATTGTTTCATATTAGTTAATGGTAATTTAACTCGTTAAGAGATTGTTTTGTGTACTATTTTGGTTATTATGTAACTTGTAAACTGATTGTCAAAATGATGATTCTGTAAGTTGGATTCATATATAGTGTTAGAAAGTATGTTGGTACTTTAAGGAAAGAACCCTATATAGAATAGCAATACATTAGAATGTAGGTTACTTTGATATAAAGTAGTTGAAAAGTGTAGATTGACTTAAAAGAGCACTCAAAAAACCCTATAGGTAAGTGCTACTAAATAAGGTTAAAGGGTAATTTTGTTTTATTAGAAGCTCTTATTTGGTACTCAAATTAGCTTATTTCTCAAAAGAATCCAAGCACTGTCTTTTTTTTTTTTTCCTTTTTAAAAAGTGCTTATTATCCGAAAATCTGCTGGCAAACATTATATCCTCTAAATTGGAGTAATGTTTTTACCATCTATAATCTTGTCATTTGACATCATTGTGTCGTGATGATACAGTGTGAAATTGGTGGAAGAAGAACTATGGCAGAGGGAGGAGAAAGGATTGATTGGCATTCTTCCTGTTCGAGATGCTGCCGAGACAATGACAGTCGGTTCTGTTGCAACACAAGGTGATTCGGTATTTCAGCTGATTCCATCTTTTCTTTAAGAAATAAAAGCACTAGACACTAACTTTTAGTCCTCTTCTGCTCAGGGGCTGATTCAGGTGATAAGAGCTCAAAGAATCTGCCAGGCTTATTAGAAGCTCACAAGATTGATGGCAAAAGTCAACACGAACCCATCCATTGGCATACAAGGTATGCTTTAGCAGAATAGGTATTATGATATATTATGTTGCCATTATGTTTAATGTTCTATTTTGATATTAGGGGAGTTGCTGCTCGTGCGTTACATTTATCAAGAGGTGTTGAGAAACCAAGTGGAAGGGTTACATACATTGTGGTTCTCGAAGGGTTGAGTAGATTTAGTGTCGACGAGCTCAACACACGAGGAACATACACTACTGCAAAAATTTCCCCGATTGATATGACCAAAGCTGGTATACTATGCAGCCACATTATCATTTTTGAAATTGCATATTCATTCACCATGCTCACTTTAGAGGTTTAGATTTAGGATTAAACATTATTAAATGGATGAATTATAGAGTATAAGTATCGAGAGATGTCAAATTATAAAGGTTATGTCTTGCATGTAGAGTGAACTAGCTTTAAGCACTGGTCTATCAAGATGCTGAGTTGCTATGGTTTTCTAATCTTAATTAGAGATGGAGCAAGTTGAAGAAGATGCTGACTTCAAAGCATTGTCTCGTCAGTTCAAATCAACTGCCATGGAGCTCATTTCTCTTCTTGAACAGGTAATGACCAAAAAGTAGTATTTTCATCTCTACTGCTTCAAGAATAATATTATAACTTTTAATCTCATTTTAGAAACAAAAAACTGCGGGAAGGACTAAAGTTCTTCTGGAGACGGTTCCTGTGCACAAACTGGCAGATATATTTGTCGCTAGCTTTGAGATTAGCTTTGAAGAGCAGTTGGCTATGTTAGATTCTGTTGATGTAAAAGTTAGGCTTTCAAAGGCCACAGAGTTAGTTGAGCGCCATTTACAGGTAAACTTCTTCTTCTTTTTTATAACTTTAGAAAATCCGGAGATTAGTATGATGACATTATTATGTGTACCAGTCTATTCGTGTGGCAGAGAAGATTACACAAAAGGTCGAAGGGCAACTATCAAAATCACAAAAGGAATATCTTCTTCGCCAGCAGGTAAATCTTATCTTTTGTATGAAAATATGTTTTTGGATTTCATTCGTACTTATTACATGTTAATCAGATGAGGGCTATCAAAGAAGAGCTTGGTGACAATGATGATGAAGACGATGATGTCGCTGCTCTTGAAAGAAAGATGCAAGATGCTGGAATGCCTCCAAATATCTGGAAGCATGCACAGAGGGAATTAAGGTGTGTTATTTGTGAACCTCTGATATGTAAACATATCTTTTTTAGATGTACCTCTATTTAATTCATGGTAATTACTAATTAGTTGATTATATACTTTCATTTCTGGTCTGATCTGTGCATTTATTTGGAACCTGTAGTGCTAACTTTTGTCATTTTGACTTATAGTTGCGATGATAAAATATTTTAGCTATTTTTTAACCCTAGCATAATATTCATTTATCAGGAGACTGAAAAAAATGCAACCTCAGCAACCAGGGTATAATAGCTCACGTGTGTATCTCGAGCTTCTTGCTGATTTGCCATGGGAGACAACCAGTGAGGAGGTTGAGTTAGACCTGAAAGCTGCAAAAGATCGGCTCGACAGTGACCACTATGGCTTAGTCAAAGTCAAACAAAGGATCATTGAATACTTAGCAGTTCGTAAGGTTGGCCGAGTCTCTATTTAATCTTATTATTTTTGGAAAGTACTAACTGAATTCCTGGATTGCAGCTGAAACCAGATGCCAAGAGCCCGGTGTTATGCTTTGTTGGCCCACCGGGTGTTGGGAAAACATCTTTGGCGTCATCTATTGCTGCTGCTTTGGGTAGGAAGTTTATAAGGATATCCCTTGGTGGTGTGAAGGATGAGGCTGATATTAGAGGGCACCGGAGGACATACATTGGAAGCATGCCAGGCCGCCTTATTGATGGATTAAAGGTGAATTTGGATGTTATATAAATTTCAAATATTTGTGATTATGTTGCTAAAGATTGTAGCTTACTAAGTGTGAGCTAAGTGATATTTATGATCTATATTTAGCTATAACTTTGACTTTATGTTTATTCAGAAAGTAGCCGTTTGCAACCCAGTTATGTTGTTGGATGAGATTGATAAGACGGGTTCTGATGTTCGTGGTGACCCTGCTTCAGCACTGCTCGAGGTGCTTGACCCAGAACAAAACAAAACATTCAGTGATCAGTATCCTAATGTAGGAGTCATTTATCAAATATTTGAAATGCTTGTAGTTAGTGAGAAACTGGGTGGGTTGGGTAATGGGTCAAAACTGGTCGATCAAACAAGTATTTTTGGTGCGGGTCAGTCCGGTTGACCCTAAATACGTATTTCCCATATTATTACTTTATATAAATATTTAGTGGCGTCATGGGTCCCTTTAGGCTTGACTTGTGGTTTCTTTTAGCTGAATTTTATTGTATGCATTTGATTATATGGCATCACTTTCCATTCTAATATGTGATTCCTTAATTTATACCTTAAAGCTATCTGAATGTTCCTTTTGATCTATCGAAAGTGATATTTGTGGCCACTGCAAATAGGGCACAACCAATTCCTCCCCCACTCTTAGACAGAATGGAAGTGATTGAACTTCCTGGGTATACATCTGAAGAGAAGCTTAGAATAGCAATGCGCCATTTAATTCCACGTGTTCTCAGTCAACATGGCTTGAATTCTGATTTCCTTCAATTTCCAGAGGTATGTAGTTATTTTTTGCTTGTGCATGGAAGTTTACAAATTATGTATATCGTGTTTATTCATGTCAACCAATTTATTTAAAAAAGGATCAATTGGGGATATATTTCATTTCTAGCGAGTCAAAGGAGTGATTTACAAAGGGTTATTTTTATGGTAGGCAATGGTGAAACTAGTTATTGAGCGGTACACCAGAGAAGCTGGTGTGAGGAATCTGGAGAGGAACCTTGCAGCATTAGCTCGTGCAGCAGCTGTAACAGTGGCAGAACAAGAGCATAATCATCCACTTAATAAAAATATTCATCCAATCACTTCATCATTGTTGGAGAGTAGAGTTGCTGAGGGAGGGGCTGAAGTAGAAATGGAAGTTCTACCAATGGATTCTAACAATCATGATTTATCAAAAGTATTCAGGATTATGTCACCGTTGATTGTGGATGAAGAAATGCTTGAAAAAGTACTCGGGGTAAGTTATTTAATCTTGAAGAGTGACGACTAAGCATATATATTTGCATAGGTTCTTGACTCTATACATTCATGCAGCCTTCAAAGTATGATAATAAAGAAGCTGAAGAGAGGGTGGTAACTCCGGGGGTTACAGTGGGCCTCGTTTGGACTGCCTTCGGTGGCGAAGTCCAGTTTGTCGAGGCTACAGCAACCATAGGAAAAGGAGATCTACATCTCACTGGGCAACTCGGTGATGTTATTAAAGAATCAGCACAGATAGCACTCACATGGGTATCTTCATCTCGTCAAAAAAAAATCTTTATTTTGGAATTTTTGAAAAGAATATAAATTTACCTTTTCTTTTGCCGCCTATTAATCATTTTAGCCATTAAAAGGTGGCTTTGTGACCAGTTTGAGTCATTTGCCGCATTTTAGTCATGTTGTAACCATTTTTGTCGACACAGGTGAGAGCTAGGGCAACTGAACTTAATTTGGTTACTAAACAAGAAAGTAATCTGTTAGAAGGGCGGGACGTTCATATACATTTTCCTGCTGGTGCCGTACCAAAAGATGGACCATCAGCAGGTGTGACACTTGTCACCTCACTGGTTTCACTTTTTAGTCGAAGAAGGGTTAGAGCAGATACTGCAATGACAGGAGAGATGACACTTCGTGGTTTAGTTTTACCCGTAGGGGGTA
Source organism: Chrysanthemum lavandulifolium (assembly GCA_022545495.1). Taxonomy (NCBI): domain Eukaryota; kingdom Viridiplantae; phylum Streptophyta; class Magnoliopsida; order Asterales; family Asteraceae; genus Chrysanthemum; species Chrysanthemum lavandulifolium. The sequence goes on from CM040240.1 coordinate 208,630,708, forward strand.
TCAAGGACAAGGTTAGTAATTGCTTCCTTACATACACACAAACAAGCATGCATACATACATGATACATGCATTGGTAGGATATAATGTGCACATATTCCTCATAAACCTTTTTATTTAAGTTATTAGATTCATAATTGGAGTAGAAGTATAGTTTTTGAATTCATATTAATACGTTACTTATTATTGAATTCAATATGAAAATGACAAATAAGTGTCAACCCAATCTGTTTGGAAAACTATAAAGTTATCTGTTTTGAACTGACCCACTCCGCCTGTTTCGATAGGTGTTGGCAGCACACCGCTATGGGCTTAAGAGAGTTATCCTGCCGGAAAGAAATATGAAAGATTTAGTTGAAGTACCTTCAGCTGTTCTTGGAAGTTTGGAGGTAACAATTATCTGCTATATGCTAATGCTTTTCTATAAAGTATAAGCTGTACAAATTTCCTTTAAACTTACTTTGAAACCTGATCAAAGCACGGTTGCATGTTAAATATGAGTGCAGTAAGTGTAGTAGTATAATGCAAAACACTAGTGATTACTCTTATAAAAGGCTGGATATAGAACACTTTACTGCATAAACGAATGTTTGGACAAAACCAAAAAAAAAAAATTTCTTCCAAAATCGCATATATTTACAAAGGACAGTCATCTTGAAAAGGTCAATTGTGCATGTCAAACACAAGGCATTGATGTTTCGAAAAGTCCATCTCCTTTTTTTAGACACTTAATATGGATATAATTTGACTTTTGAAGTCAAACATATCGGTTTTTGATTTTGGATTGTTTGGAAAATGTTGTGTTTTTTGTTAAACAGATACTATTTGCCAAGAGAATGGAAGATGTACTTGAACACGCTTTCGAAGGCGGCTGCCCCTTGAAACATCATTCAAGGTTGTAAAAAATACAATCTAACAGACATCTGCTTGAAAAATGAAAATCCAGCAACCAACTCTGTAATCCTTGGACTGACCAATTGCTGGACATGGAAGCAACAAGCAGGTCCTCCAGGCCTTGTTTCTCTAATGCTAGACGCATGACGATTATTAATTCTTTTTCACTTTTTCCCTTTACCATGTATTATTTCTTGAATGTGTAAAATCATTTATTTATATAATCAGCTTGTGTAAAGATATCTCAAAAAACAATGAGGCAATTTTCTTTCAGACTTTAATGTCTCCAATCTGATGTTCTTCACAACTTCTATATCTACAAACACGATTTGGATTTAGTAATGATTTAAAAAAAAGTAAGAGAGAGAAAATAAATGATAGTATAAAATATTGTTTGTTTTATAAAATGTGATTTTGAAAGTATTTGTAATTTAATATTATTAAAAATAGATTAGTGGCTTTTATGTGGTGGAGAAATTGCCTATAAAAATTTTGTGGTGGAAATTTAGTGGGCCCCGCAGGAATGCATAGAAACCTACCTTACTACCGTGGTTTGAGTCTATGAGTGTGGTTTGTGTTTTCATCAAAAGATATTGGAGTTTCGACTATGATTGAAGGAATTACCAGCAAAAACAGGTATTTTGAACCAACAAATTTGGCATGCAATAATACTCTTTGGCTCTTTGCTAATTGGCATAATGGATGTTGACTTTATGCAATACCTTTACTTTACATGCTGTTCATAAAGATTATTATAAGAGAATGTCTAAAGCACAAAAGGTTAAAAGAAGTGATATAGAATGTAAGAGAGACCAAATAAGGACATTTAAACAGAAACTGGTGTTAAAAGGTACTGTCATATCCAGGGATAGTCCTATAAAACATCACCTTTCATAATATACCCAATGATGATCATATTAAACACTATAATCACACACAATTCACATATACTAAACCAATCTCAAATCCACACAACCACCCTCTAACATGAACATCATCAACTGTCTAATGTTCACTAAAGAAGAATCATGTGTTTATACCCTCTATTAGTGGTGAAGGGTTAGATATAGCACGACTTCATAGAAGCAACGCTGTACAGAGCATAACTGATGTACCTGCTCGTTGTTTCCTCTTTCACCATATTTCAACCAATCACCACGAAGAAATCTAAAGCCATGTATTTGTGCCACCTTCCATATTTTATTTGGGGTTATCTGATGCTTCCTCAGCCCTTGATTCGCTACTTACCCATGTTTAATCTGATCCCAAAACTTAGGAGTAATCATATCCTCCAAAAGGCTTGTATTCCATTATTCACAAACATCTTTTTTGAACATCAGTCGTCTTGAGGGTAACCAGAATCAAATTGCTGATGATTATAACCCTTCACAAAACCGAAAGCACTCCTCTCGCCTAACCGTTGTAGTGAGAGGTTTGCCCTGGTGCTTGCTGCTGCTGCTGCTGCTGTTGTTGTTGCTGAGGTGGTACGTTTAGAGGTTGAGAGTTGTAGTGCGTAAAAGGCTGAGAGTATAGTGGATTCATCACACCCTGCACGTAAAAGCAATTTAGTTGAGGTAACAAAGTATGCAGGTCTGCCAGGTAAGGTTTAGCTTAAACTATGGGCTGGATTAAGTTGGCTAGCCAATCCTTTTGTCCTCCTTTTTTTAGTTTTGGGGTGAATAACTAACATATTCAATTTTATTACAAACAGCATTAGTTTATCTAATAACAATCATTTTTTTTAAATACGATCGTTAAGATTTTAAGCACTTAAATACATTCTTGCCAACTTTTGACGCGTTCAAATGTGTTTCACACATTGTCCTGGTGGATGAAAAAGTTTCGTATGAATTGGTCAAAATTTCAGCATCAAGTATAAAAAAATGAAAAATAACTGACATGTATATTATTCATGAAAACGGATCATGCTCGGGTTACCCGGGAGCCTTTTTCACTCAGATGTATGCGGCCTCACCGGGTTATCCCGCGACCGTTTCCGTACCCTCCCTGGCCATCCCCAAATGTACACACAGAGGAAACCAAGGACCTTACCACTAGGCCCTTTGGTGGTGTATATTATAAATGTCTAGGCATGTGATATGGGACCAATTTGTATGATGAGTAATTCTTCAAGAAAATATTATATAAGAAAAAAAATTAGAAATACACCTGTGTATGAAGGGAGGTGGCGGTGGCACCACTGAAGTGGCTCTGGGAAGATTCGTCTTGTGATGGATCCTTAAATCCGACCTGTGTAAACAAGCCTTGTGAACCATGACCCATGTAGTCCTGTAATAACAGCCAACAAGATTAGAATCCCATAAAGTTAGCGCTTCCACCGTCCAATAATAATTTGAAAAAAACTTGTATTTCCATTAAAGATTCCAAGTCAAAATCACTTATTTGCTCATTTCATTGTTACTTATGAATGATATGTTCCTGGCCCAGATAATTCCTTGCAAGGTATTTAAGCTTTTGACAAAAAAAAAAAACAAAAAAAAAAAAAAAAAACAAATATGCCTTATACTATATTTCAAGTAAAGTGATGCAAGTTATACTATATGTCAAGTAAAAATGACCGTTTCAGGCCAAACCCACTTTGACCTGTTGCCTGACCCAACCATCAACTCTGTTATATTGTCAATGGCTAACAAAGACTAGGGTTATAAGGTTATTCTTCTCCATAAACTATAGAGTGGTGCAGGTAAAATAGACATTAAGAATCAATGTACAAACCTGAGACATAAAATCGTTTCCAGCACCAAAACGTGAAAATCCAGCTTGGGAATTATGATTCAAAAAGCTACCTGGATACCCAGCTTGGGTCGCAGGAGTAGCATAGTCAACAGCATATCCACCTTGGGAAGCCTAGAACATAAATGATATGTCAAAGTTATACGAGGCTACGAGTATTAACTGAAGAGAAAAAAAACACATTGTTTTTTATGACTTTCTGTTTGTCAAATTTGTTCCAAAAAAGACAAACATAAGGTCATGTCCTTAAGCCTAATAAGAGCTAATAATAATACTAACCTGTGTGGAAAGATCACCAACGTTATACTGAACATGTGATCCTTGGCTTTTAAAATCATCACCTAAGAAATCCTGCTTCATAATTTTAAACAAAATCATTAATGAAAAATCTTGCGTAAACAGCAGTTGCAATTTTAATTTTCAAATTAGGATTATGTTTTATCTCTAACAGCTCAAAGCAAGAAAATCAACAAAACTTTATAAAGGACAAGAGTCGGAAATCAGATTTATTACTGAAAGTGAAACTATTAAAAATTCATACAACTATCTTTGGAAAAAAATGATCTTGGGTCAACCCCATCTGTTTGATTGGTTATAAAGTAACTGTTTTGACCCATTACCCAACCCACCAACCAGACCTCTATGTATAAATGAGTGGGAGTCATTCTTGAGTTGATAATACCTGTGACATGCCCCCAACAGAAAACCCATCACGATATGTCTGGCTTGCCCCTTGAGTCATCTATTACAAGCAACACATGTTAAGATAGTATCTTATAGATCAACAAACATAAGCTTCAAAGACTAAACTGTGGTACTAGAAAAACAAAGAGCAATGGAGAAAGTACTAACATTAGAAACAAATCCAGGCTGTGATAATGGACCACCCGGGGATGGCTGGCTATTTGGAGTTTCCATTGAAGGGAAGTTAAAGTTGGATCCCATGCCAGCACCTATCGGTTGCTGTTGCTGGTGTGGAAGATGACCAGCATTACCCCTCCCAGCACTGAAACCCCGACTCCCTGGCTGAGGAACATGAGGAATACCTCCAACGGGTCCATGTATAGCTCCACGTGTAGGTATGGCATAAGGCTGAGGCCCGCCATGATAAGGTGGGATAGGCACACGGGGCATCGGATACGCAGCAGGATGCAGACCAGGTTTATGAGTACCATTAGGGGGGCCAGAAGGCATGTACGAACCTGTATCCAGATAGCAACAAGTCCCGAAAAAAAAATGTCAGGAAAGCGATAAAAACTCCAAATCACTGAAATTAACACCGCGTGTCGCTTAAAGCCAAGAGACACATGAAAAAATACATTACCACTAAGAACTACCAGCGTAACAAAATTCAAATTTAAACAAAAAAGTGAAGGTGGCAATTTCGACCATTTGCTTGTGATTTAAAATTGTATCGATATGGGTTATATTCAATCTCTAATATGTTAAATAGGGAAATAAGGAAACTCAGCAAAAATGAAAATGGCTCGGGGTCGAACATGGTAAAAGTCACCTAAAGAGTATTTAATGCATCAAACCCCCTGAATCGCGTCATTCAAAAAGTTATATTATTATTGTAGTTAAATTTTTATGTTTGTAGTTACTGCATATCATATTTATCACATTAACTAGTTATAAAAAAAGAATATAATACAAAAGTAAACTGCAACGTTGGTCCCTGTGTTTTGTTTATTTTGGCACAAGGTCACAAACCATCCCTGTCAAAAACTATCAGCATGAATCTCTAGAAGACCAAAAGTCTTGCATAAACCATCCCACTCAGGGATGATTCATGCAAAAAGTTTGGTGAAAAGTTTGGCGAGAACCATCCCTCTCATGCTCTCAGTGATAGTAATAGTAAGACTTTTGGCCTCTTAGGGATGATAAACTTTTTTTGCAGTTTACTCTAAAAAAAAATTAAGAAAACAGCATTTGAGGCTCAACCAAGCTTTCCACCCATTTTGAAAACTTATCTAGCCAACCGACTAGTTCCTTTTCCATGTATACAAATAGTTGAACAAAGATGATTCTTCAAAAACTAGCGTACCTCTAGAACGACTGTCTCTTCTATCAGCGCCTGCATTTGCTGAGGCAGCGGATCCAAAGCTGTCGTTAGGTACAATACCAGGCCCACCACCAAAGTAAAACCTTCGATCATTGTACATCTACATCAAATAAACCACACAATTCATTAACAATTACACAATTAACAATCTTTAACTCCTTTCTTCCAGTAATATAAAAAATGAGAGAAAAAGATGGTACTTTTTTTGGCTTTTGAAATTGAACCATGCTCTGCTTCAAGTTGTTTAGAGGTCCTTCCACCAAACATTCATGCTCCTATTCACAAAATAAAAAACTTTAGGACATATACAAAAGAAAAAAAAACAATCTAAGTTGGAAGTGCATGTGAACAGTAAGTAAAACAAAACCAGCATGTATAAGATACCTTATAGTGTGTGAGTAAACCATTCCATAAGGGCTGTTTGCTAAGTACTTTAGGATTTCCAAGAATGACAATACCATACCGAGCACGAGTAAGTGCAACATTAAGCCTGCGTGGATCATTCAGAAACCCAATACCCTGACCAAAAACAAAGAAACCATAAGAGCAATTTGGTAGAATCAGAAAACAGATACAATTATTCATATAAATATATAATAGTTTAAACACCAACCAAGTATAAAAGCAATGAATTAAATGCATCAACACAATGTACTAACCAACCTGATGTTCATTACTTCTGACACATGACAAAATAATGTAATCTTTTTCCCTCCCTTGGAAAGAATCGACACTCGCAACCTGGGAAATATTAGTTCTAAGCGATGAAGCTCCCAAGATTTATCTAGATAAACAAAGTGAAAAAAATAAAAGAAGATTCCAATTTACCTCAATATCCTTGTAAAGCTGCTGCCTAAGTGCACCGTTTCTAGACATGTAGTTAACGATGTATGCACGCTGGCCTTCATATGGAGTTATAACCCCAATCTACATAACATTTACTCTAATCAATATATCTTGAGAATGCCAGCAGGCCAGAGAAATGTATATACCTGACTTGGAACTACACCACTCCTTAAGAAAGTGGTCACCAGTTTTTCAACATTTGCAGCCTCTGTCCTATTAAGATAGGACGTTCCACTAGCACTGATCTCTTCTTGTCCCATCTGCAGTAAATTTACGAAAAAGCCGTCAATGTAAGAATACATATGAAGCTGTATATTTCTTACCAACCATTATGTTACTAGAAGAAATATTTGATTTCCAATTTCCAAAAGAAAGCAGGCAGAAGAGTTGCACACACCTGAACATAAAAGAACATGGGACGGTTTGGCACAGGCCATGGAAAATCAATGCCTGTTGTTTGCCTTTCATTTACAGTCACACCATTTTGGAGAGTCCCTTCATAGAAATTATTGGAAGGGAATTCTGAAAGGGATGGATGCATACGATATTGCACCTGAAATTTTAATGACAAAATGCAAATTTTAGTTAATAGAACCAACCTATATGTTCATTGACTGATCAATCTACTTCTCTACAAGTAACACCATCTAAAATAAAAGACAGCTTATGTGCCCTTGACAGCCTCGTTATGTCCAAATAAAAAAAAATTGTAGATGGAAAAGAGTAAAAAGCCTTGGGAAATGAGAGTCAGAACCTGCAATCTAATTGGTTTAACACCAAGAAGCACAAGTCGCTCAAACAGAGACTGAGCTAGCCCTGCTCGAGCTGCTTTCTTGCACATGATAACTGGACCAAGCTGGCAATGGTCGCCAACAAGAACAACCTAGAAGAAACAATATCCATTAGAACACCCCAGGAAGAGCTTCACTGCAAGCAGTAGTACATATTATATAAGTATGTACCTGCTTTGCCCCAAGAACAAGAGGTATAAGACACTCCGGCTCAGTTGATTGAGTAGACTCATCAATAAGCACCTACAGATAGTCAATGAAATGATTTAGAATAAAGTTATCAAAGACAACACCAGATCCCAACTAATTACAATCATAAAGTTGTAATGGTTCCATTAGATCTAGTTAGCACTTAAAGATTCTTTAAATAGAGAATCAAAGAAAGAAATCCTAGTGTTTTCCGAAACATTGTCATGTTTCTGTTAATGTCATTTATTATGCAAAATCTGTAGCTTCAATTAGCATAATTTATGTAACTGCAAGCTGAAACAATACCAACCTGACGAAACCTAAAATTTGCCAATCTAGGATCACCAGCACCAACACATGTGCAACAGATAACATCAGCACTCTGAGATATCTCCCTTTCTGTAGCCCGCTTTAGTGCTTTATACTTTTTCTCATCACTGCTAGATAACTCCCCTGTATATATTGTAAAAGAAAATTCTGTCACCAATGGTCCAAGTTACAGCTAACATTTGCATCTGTGAATTTAACACAGATAATTTTTAGAGGGTCTGACCTTTTGGCCGACTAATCCATGGGGTTTGGGTCCACCATCACATAGACACAAAACGGGTAAACCCTTCCCTTTTGGGAAGGTTGGTGTGGCCACATCAAGGTTATATTATTTGCCTACATTATAATACTAAGGAACACATAATATAACTTGCTATCCACATGCATAAAGGGGTGAGGATGGACACACTCACCTTGTTCATCTTTCAATTGCTGCAGCTTGTGGAGTTCACTCTTCTCAGATGTATCAAGATGCCGAACCTTTTTAAAAAAAATTAAGTTCAAGCTACTTTAATATGACATGTGTTGAAGTATACAAGTAATAGATGGATTTGAAGCATTATAAGACCAAAATTACCTGATAATGAAGTGTCAAATGCTCAACAGGTGAGCTCACAGCTTCCCTTGATTTTGCACACAGCCTGACAACCTGATTGTAACAGATGTTGGCATTAATAATAAAACCTACAGATCATAGTAAACTACTTCACTTTACCCGTTGAAGACGAACCTACCTACTATTTATAAACGAAACAGAAAATACAGTGGTCATACAGAGAGAGGATCTACTAGCATTTTACAACTATTAAACTCAAAAAAGGGAAGGCATGGTATACATACATGCATGTGCACCATTTGAGCAGTTTTCAATACAAGATGACAACAAAGTGCAGGCAGCACCGTGTAACATATGGTGTTATCCTACATGAAGCATCTAAATTTGCATGGTTATATAAAACAGAAAGGCTCATACTACTAATTATCAAAGTGAAATCATGTTGAAAATCAGTATATTAGATGATATACAACCATGTAAGCAACAGTGGATATGAGGGTTCTAGTGTATGCACTATACCTATGTGTGTGACATTCTATGGAACGTGATGAAGAATACAAATTTAGAAAGGTTGACTACATTTTTAAAAAACAAGAAAGTAATCAGCCCTCCCTCTGAGTAAGATAAATCAGAAGACAGGAGTACACTGGACGTTGAAATCAAGTGAAGTGTAAAACAATCTCACTAATAAGAAAGCTGAAGGCTGATTAGTAGTTACCTTTAAGCCAGTGGCACTAATCTTCTCCGCAAGTTGGTCCACAGCCACATTGCTTGGAGCACATACCAGAACCTGATTTAAGTGGAATAATCATCTTCATGCATTGACATGCACACTATCCATTTCCAAAACACGCAAGAAAAAATACCTGTCCCTGGCCTTGTTTAGCCATATGATAAACAATTGCAGCAGATGTGACTGTTTTACCAGTACCTGGCGGCCCTTGAATCAAACTAATTGGCTTCTGCAGGACACTTTTTACAGCAAATACCTACCAATGATGCAGCAAGTCAGCCATTAGTTGAACAGAATCAAACAGCATTGGGATCTAAGAGTATGCAAAAACTAAATTACAATCAGACATCATATGGCTAGCAAAATATACTTGCAACAAGAATGTAATGAAGCATGGGAGTTTCCCAGGCCAATTTTGTCCAGGGTCCAATATTAATAGATACGATGAAGATTATTATGAAGAAATTGTTGGCATGTGATATTAAAACTGGATACAATAAGGGTATTTCAATATGGTTCTACATGTGTGGCATGAAAAACTACAAGACCCAGCTAGCCATTATATAAGCATGCATAACTTAAAAATACACAGTAGAAACCCTACTTGTGATGCATTAAGCTCTGGAAGACCAGGGGCTCCAAAACGGCGAGGCAATGCGTTACGAACCATCTGAACCTCAACCTCATGACCTAGCAGATGATGATATATATACCTGCATAAATACAGGATGTCATCAGTCACACCACAAATGATGACATGTATATAGAACAAAATCGTGAGATTATCAGACTTGGATTACATACACACTTAATTGTAAATGCTCAACACGCTTCTATACAAAAGAAAGTATGATAAAAGTATTTTTCAAATTTGCAACCGAGATCCCTTATACCAGAAGCACTTCACAATTATTGAGTGATCCACTTTTTTGTTTTCTTCTTCTAGTTCTGTCTATGTTTTCATGAAGTATCAATGACTCAACAAGTATGAAAAAAAGGACATCAATCTTTGGCACTATAGCTCAATGTGTTAAAACTTATCAAAAGTGGAAAATATTGCTTTTGTTAATAGAAATAATCACTACCTAAACTGATACCCTATTACAATTGGATCATAGGATGAATCTGTTGATCCTTTCCTTGCTATCGGAGAAGACGTGATTTATATAGGATTAAACTAACACTTATGTCACCATTAGGGACATGGTACAATGTTAATGCTATCTAAACGGCATCTGCACTACCAGCTTAGGTTATTTAAGAACGCTTCTTGAAAACATATTTCACATTCATTGTAACAAAAAAGCCATAGCATAAGCATAAATTTCTGAGTAACATTACCACAATGTCTTCTCGTACTACAAACAAGATTACCCCAAACAGATTTTGTACAAATTAAAGTAGGTGTCGTAATAATTTATCGTGTTCCATACACTTTCAAACAACAATCTCCTAAATATAATGCTAAAAGAAGAATTGACTAACTAACAAATAATGCCACTATAAATGCATGTAATATTCATATGCATGCCACGATATAAAACCCACCCGCTGACACTAGTTTCATCCACTGCAAAAGTTTTCATAGCCCCCTGCATCCTGTCAAAACTCGTGCTCTTCCATACAAAGTCCACGCTAAAACCATGATTCACATCGAAAGGGGCTCCCTACATATAATACCTCGATAAGTATTGCTAAAACAAATAGGATCATGAGGTATCGCAAGTCATATAGCCTTACCACACTTGCACGAAGCTCAAGTGCTACTTCTTCCTGTGCAGTTAACTTTATCTGAAACAACAAACACCCATCCATTAAAAGAAAATCTTATACAGAGTAAAAGAAGAGGAAAATCTGATCTGAAGCAAGAGTTTGTAAACAACACATGCCCTGAGTAAGGATGTTATTTTTGCACCATCTTCAAAATCAGAAGTAACTTATAATCATAATTGTTTGATTTGAAACTTTGCTAGATATGTAAAGGATCAAGCATATGATCAAAGAATCAAGAAGTACATAGTCAGGAAGCCCGTACCACATGTCCAACTGACTGCCAAGCTGGATGTGCTGGATCCCCTGAGTAGCGGAGTCGTAACTCATCACCAGGTACAAGGCGCAATTCGTTGTCTTCCTACAGTTTTAACAATACTTGGCCTTATGATGAACTGATGGTCAGTAAACCAATAACTTTACCAAAATATAAACTTAATGGTGCAGATGTGAATAAAGACAATGAAGCACCTTTGGAAAAACAAAATATGCAACACGCTTCTTGTTAAGACCAATGTCCCATCGAATTGTGAGATTGTCTTTACTCTGTGATTCTTTCATCATCTGTCAAGCCAAACATCTACCAGCTCAAGGGACGCCATTAAAATATATTAAACAATAAATAATGATTCAGAACTACTGCTTACTTTATCATAGTCCGCTTCAAGCTTGATGAGCGGAGCAAACACATTTTGATACTGCAAGTAGAAGAACGATCAGACATGCACCATTACTACTCAACCATCACCATAAAAGTGTGAAGAAGGAATTTGAACAAAACAAAAAGGGGAGCATTTTAACCTGATAAGCATCTTCATACTTCAATGCTACTTGTTGAGGTTCATCATCTACACCAGGCTTTTCAAGATCTTCTAAAGTAGCATCAGGGTTTGTCTTCCAAAGTTCTTCTACCTTGTTGATCTGCTGAGCGCTGATCTGTCGGGCACGTAACTGCTCTGTTTCAGATGGAACCTGCACAAAACAACAAATCAATTTCAGGATCTAAACTTTTTTATGCCCGCGATATAAACAAACATATGTATAGCAAACAGAGTGGTATGCTAACCTTAACAAGCCACTGCAAGAAACATCTGTCATCAATAAGTGGACACCATTGACTCAGATCCCAATTCATATCTTTCAAGGAATTAAGATTAAGGCAAGGTTCCCTACAGAGAAGAACAACCACACTCTCTGTCTTGGCTGAAATAAATCCCAGAATGAAAACATTTCGACATCCGCAATTATAACACTCAAGAATCGTCTCTCCTAAGGGACTGTCTTTATGAAGACAAACTTCTTTATGTTTAGCTCGAACCTACAACAACAGAACATAATTTCCTTTAGAATCTAACTAAAATAGTACGTTATCCGGCACATAACCAAATCAATTCATCCCGCAATGACAATTTATATGATCATAATTAGCATCTGGTTCATTTACATTAAGTATCATACTAGCTTAACGCAAATCCCATCAGACCTTAACAGTTGAGTGATTTCTCATTTTCTGTCCCTTTTGTTATAGATAAGCAGTCTAATGACAGGATTAAGTTATCCAGTATAAGAACATACAACAGAATAAATTCATGCCCTAAAAAGAAAATACTACGACCCCTCACCCTGCCCCCCACCTTCAATTGCTATCCAGCACTTATTATACGATCATAACTGGCGTGAGGTACTTTCACATTCGCAAAGTATTATATCAATTCAAGTTATCATACTAAGTTGTGACAATATATGATGAAGCCTAAAAAACACTATGGCTATGTTTGGCAAAACTAGGAACAGCTGCAAGCAATATGTTTTATGAAAGTGTTTGGTAAAGTAGTATCTGTAATTATAAAGTGTAAATGATGTTAAAGCTAGACGCTTCTTTTATTATGGTATGTTTGGCACGCAATATTTTGAAGCATTTTGGAGCAACTAGTGTATAGCGTTTAATATATGGAGCTTGTTTGGCAAGTAACATTTTGGATTTTGTTTAAACGCTAGTTTTACATATGCTACTTAAAAAGGCGTGGGAATATAAACGCTAATGCTTTATATTACTGCTTCCTGCCACCACTAGTTTTGCTAAACACTCTCTTAGCGTTTCAAACAAGATCGTTTAAACAAAATCTAAAAGCTAAACGTTCATTGCCAAACAAGCATTATATGTAACCACTTAGGGGTAGCCTAGTGGTAAGGAGCTTGAGTTACTATTGAGAGGTCTCAAGTTCAATTCCTGCTAGGTGCAAACAACTCTAAGTGGCCATGCCAACCTTCCTGAAAAGGGGAGGGCTTTACCCGGTTTAAGTCTGTGTCGCGATGGGCTCAAATCCCGTGGATTAGTCGGCCAAAAGGTCGGAAACCATGGTTACCCCAAAACAAAATGCATTATATTCTAAACGCTCGTCATGAAACAAATACAAAACTATCGATATACGATGAAACAAATAAAACATTATGGCTATGCTCGGCAAAACTAGGAGTTGCTGGAATCAGTATGTTTTCTAGAAGCATTATGTAATGTAGTTGTATCTATAAATTATAAAGTGTAAAATGACGTAAAATCTAAACGCTTCTTTCATTAGCGTTTCAAACACGATTGTTCGAACAAAATCCAAAACCTAAACGCTTGTTGCCAAACAATATACGGGGGAGGTAGGATGTAGACAGTCACACAGTCACACCCTTACCCGAGAGGTGTGTAGTCATTGCCAAACAAGCAATATATTCTAAACGCTCCTAACATATCTCGTAACAAAAAACGCCTATTATCAATCACACTTCTAAAAACATCCATACCAAATGATTAACAATATGCGAGCCGGACGTATTCCCTCGCGAATTACAAAACCACTTCCTACACGACGGAACATTACACCGAACCACACACGCCGGATTCGCCACACCGCAATACCTACACGCGTGTTCGCCTTTCCCAAACTCATTAATATCATCATCCTCTCCACCAATCTCTTCGAAATTCAATCCACTCATACCTAGCGCCAATTCATCATCTTCATTATCATTATTATTATTAGTTTTTAAAGGTGACGTTGAAGGTGAAGGGGTTGTGGTGGTGTTTGGTTGTGAGAATTGGGGGTAATTGTCTTCGTTGAATTCGAGGAATGTGTAGTTTGTGGTGTCTGGTTGTGATGAGGTTTCGGTGAATTCCATTGGATTGAATTGGGATTTTGGGGATTAGGGTTTGTGTTTTTTTGATTTTGGGTTATGGTTGGTGGTGATAGGGAAGATGAAAGGGGTGTTTGGTTTGGGTGAGTTGACTCGTGTTTGTTGTGAATGAATTGTGATGTTTGTCACGTGTGATGTGCGTGTGGTTAAGCGAAATAATGATTTTCTTTTTGCGGATTTTGGTGCGACTAGTTGCCTTTTTTGTTTATCAAGTACTAGCTTATAAGACCCGTTGACACCGGGTTATTTTTAAAAAAAATAGATACATTAGATGACAATAGAAGTAATAAGATGAAAAAAGATATTGCAAAAAGATGAAAATTTAGTATGTAAACAAAATAAGAAAAATAATGAAAGAAAAAACAGATAGTGAATCTCTTATTTATTAATATGAAGTCGTAAGAAACATTTGCGTGAATTACAATAAACGTGTAAAAACAAATTGTGATCATATTAAGTGAATATCCGAACATACCGTTGATAATTGATCAAAGATCGCCAAGAACCTCTTTATATACTATATTTGTAGTAGATAAATTCTTGTCGGATCGTAAATAACAACCTTCAAACCTTTTGCTTTTTACGCGTGAAAGAGCGCATATAATTGTCGTGTGTGAAAGCAGACGTGGTAGGTATAAACAAACTTTCGAAAGTGATTGTCGGCAGCTCTTGTTTATCGTCGTGGCAAAAAACCGACAGAAAATTGTTTACGCACGATCTTGAGTGGTAAACGTTTATCCGATGGAGTAATTTTCAACCTTGGAAGTATAACCGTATTCCCAAAATGTGTTCCGTTAATTATTTTGGCTTGAATAAACGCACGCGTTAATTTAGTCACTTGAAGCCTTGTCCCATTACATAAACCTTGTGATTGCATACTCGTCTTGAAGCCTTGTCCCATTACAGTTATACTCATAAAAAACAATCATCTAAAAAATAACAATTCATCTAAAAATAACAATTTATCTAAAAATGCCAAATAAAAAGTTTATTATGGATATGTAGGAAGTAGATCAGGTCCCGCCATCACAAACAATCATCTAAAAACAACAATTCATCTAAAAATGTCAAATAAAAATTTTATATGATATATAGGAAGTAGATGCAGTTCTCCTCATAAAAACAATCATCTAAAAATTAACAATTCATCTAAAAATGCCAAATAAAAGTTTAATATGGACTATATAGGAAGTAGATCAGGTTTCATAAAAACAATCATCTAAAAAATAACAATTCATCTAAAAATGCCAAAGAAAAGTTTAATATGAATCATATAGGAGTAGATCCAGGTCCTATTCATAAAAACAATCATCTAAAAATAACAACGATCTAAAATGCCAAATAAAAGTTTATTATGGATATATAGGAAGAGATCCAGGTTCTGCTCATAAAAACAATCATTTAAAAATAACATATCATCTAAAAATGCCAAATAAAAGTTTAATATAGGCCAGTGTAGGAAGTAGATCCAATCCTCGCTAATAAAAACAATCATCTAAAAATAACAATTCATCTAAAAAGCGTCAAATAAAAATTTAATATGGATATATAGGAAGTAGATCAGGTTTTCATCATCTAAAAATAACAAACCATCTAAAAAATGCCAAATAAAAGTTTAATATGGACCATATACGAGTAGATCAGGTTTTTCATAAAAACAATCATATAAAAATAACAATTCATCTAAAAAATGCCAAATAAAATGTTTCACATGACAATATAAGTAGATCGCGTAAAATTAATATAAAAGCCTATGGGGAGTTATACCATTATATGTGAAACACTTCAATGCAAGCCTATGGTTTGAAAACCCGAAAATTTTAATGCATATGAAACTTTTATATGAAACACTTTTATATTTTAACATTTAGTAAGTATCAATATTTAGTAAGTATCAATACCCGAGCTTTACCATTATCTGTGAAACACTTCAAAGCAAGCCTATGGTTTGAAACACATGAAAATTTTAATCTGTTGAAAAAAGGGATTGATCTATAGCACCACCACGCTCGGTTTATCTATGTTGTCACAACTAAGATGAACCATTTCCTCACGAAGAAAGGTCTTAAGCAAATGATCTATAGCAACACCACGTTCGGTTTAGCTTAAAGACCCGTTGAATCACGGGTTTTTTAAAGAAATAGGAAAATAGATAATAAGAAAACTGATAACGTAAACATGTTCGATTAATATATGAAAGAAACAATTAGGTAACCCGTCAATTATTCGATAAGAAATTGAGTTTGAAACAATTAAAATAATAAATGTCAATGCGTTGTCGTCTCTCAATTTGAAGGTCTTGAATAGAAAATGATGTCCATGTGTTGTCGTCTCCAAAATATGGTACCAAACAATAACCACCAACGTACCAAAATCATAAAAGCATTGATGTGCCCTTAGCCTCCACATTATATAAGGAGACGCTTTGATTTACATCGAAACTTTTGCTTTTTATCACAGGGACCGAGTAACCCATTACCAACCTAATTGTGTAACCGATACCAAATTCAATCTTAAAGCATTATATTAAAAATTACTATTTTTGCTTTTATGTTTCAAACAATTTTGTGTTACCAAAATGGCTTCTACTGGAGCAATTTTGAGTGTTGTTGAAATATATTCTTGATGTTATATGATCATGTGACTCGAGTCAGCTAACAAATCAAACAATATAGGCCGAAACATATAACTTCTGTGATTCTATGAAGATAATACTTCCTTATTTTGCAAGTTTATTTGAACAGAACCATCAACTAAAAATTTCAATCATATCATAAGTTCAAATAAAAAAAATGCATTTATCACCAAGACAAATCAAATTTCAATTCAATCATTCCTATAAACATTATAGCACAAACCTTGAACAATATGGAATTACAAATTTCTTGTAATTTGAGAGCATTGGGATCAACACTATAGACACCAAGCTTGATTACAACAAACTCAAGTCCGCCACCATGTCATCAAGAAAGTTTGTAAAAGCCGTTTGATCTTAGCACCGATCTCATATGAACCTACTTTGTAATATACCTCACCCATTCAACGGTATTGTAACCACTCTTCTCCCATACTTTTGGGTTGAAATCTTGTATTCTCATATATATACCTCATAATAAATGGTAAACCTTGAAATAAATGTTCTACTTAATGAATTACGAGTAATAACAATGTTGTGTATTTATTTATAATAATGATAATTGTCTATTCTACTTATTAAACATCCTCATTTTGATTTGAAAGATGTAAAGCCATGAAATAACATTCAGTATGGTTCTCATAAAGATTTTGTTTTATAAAACCAATTACCTATTTTGTTGCAAATTAAATCAAAATACATTTAATAGAATGTCAATATTAGTAAGTCAATAACTCATAATGCTTAAAATATATAGCTTACACTTGGTAATTTGTGTTTGCTTGTCTATATGCAGGACCACCTTTAGAAGGAAACTGTTCTTTGCTCAAATTTCTTGACCTGCTACCTTGACTCACAGGAAAATTACAATTACAAAAATCACTTTGGAAGCATAAAAGAAGTTGCTTGCACATTGATTTGACTCGTTGACATATTCAAAACTGTTTTCCAATATCTTTAGAGTCATATTTTATATAATCTATTTTGACCCGTTACCAAAACATCACCCATATAAATTGACAAAATGTATTTACTTTTTACCCATATTTGAAAAAACAATGCCATACTTCATCAATAATAACATACCTAAGGACATATCTCGTAGGTTATGTCACCCTTTTCATAGCACCACTGTTGAACATGCTTCCTGTGAGCTTACTACATAAACAATATACTTATTGAATACACTTAAATTTCATAGACAATAATGAATAACCGCCACAAACATCAAAGCCGGATATAAAAATCATCATACATGTATTCAATATACTTAAATAGTCAGAATATTCCAATCACTCTACAAATTTTCACCAATTAAATTGCATGTTATCTAAACAATGATACTTAAAGGGATATTATTTTGTATCACTTTTCAAGTTAAATCTAACCCATTAATGCAAGTTGTTGTCTGTTTTATGAACTGTGGCAAAATGCCTCGTTCACATACCAGCGTAATGAGTTTAATCAAATTTGGTACCTGTAGTTAGCTAAAACATTAAAGATGAATTCTGTAAACTTATATATTCATTGGACGAAGGGTGTGATCATAGTCTCTTTTTTCGTTCACCAACCCATAAACATAATGCAAGTTGCTGTTTTGTTTCCATAGATGTGGAAAAATGCATCGTTCACATAGAAAACTAATGAGTTTTAATCCAAATATATTTCTGTAGGTAGCTAACACATTACACATGAGTTCTGTAAAGTGTGAGACTCATTAGACAAATGGTGTGATCATATTCTTACTATTCGTACAACAACAAACTTCTGGACATAATCATATTTTGACCACCAACTTGTACATTGTATACTTTTATTCAAGTGATCTAACATGTGTTCAGTGCTTAAGTGATAAACAAAGATACCTAAGGATATACACCAACAAAAACCTATTGTCATGTATGATAAATTATCAAAAATAATCATCTAAAAAATAACAATTCATCAAAAAATGCCAAACATTAAGTTAATATTGACCATATAAGAAGTAGACCTAGTCCTGCTCATCAAAAACAATCATCTAAAAATATGATTCATCTAAAAATGCCATATAAAAGTTTAATATGGACCATGTAAGAAGTAGATCTAGTCATATTTCATAAAAAACAATCATCTAAAAATGCCAAACAAAAGTTTAATATGGATCATATAGGAAGTAGATCCAGGTTCGCTTTCATCAAAAACAATCATCTAAAAGATAACAATTCATCTAAAAAATGGCAAATAAAAAGTTTAATATGGACCGTAGGAAGAAGATCAGTTAGATTACCATCAAAAATAATCATCTAAAAAATAACAATTTATCTAAAAATGCCAAATAAAAGTTTAATATGGACCATATAGAAAGTATATCCAGGTCATCGCTCATAAAAACAATCATCATAAAATAACAATTCATCTAAAAATGCCAAATAAAAGTTTAATATGAACCATAAAGAAAGTAGATCAGGTTCTACTCATCAAAAATAATCATCTAAAAGTAACTATTCATCGAAAAAATGACAAATAAAAGTTTAATATGACCGTAGGAAGAAGATCTACCGCTTTATCAAAAACAATCATCTAAAAATAACAATTCATCTAAAATTGCCAAATAAAAGTTTAATATGAACCATATAGGAAGTAGATCCAGGTTCTGCTTCATCGAGAAACAATCATCTAAAAATAACAATTCATCTAAAAATGTCAATTAAAAGTTTAATATGGACCATATAAAAGACATCCGATTCGCTTCATCAAAGACCAATCATCTCAAAAATAACAATTTCATCTAAAAAAATGCCAAATAAAAGTTTAATATGGATATATAGGAAGTAGATTAAGTTAAACAGTGAAAACAATCATCTAAAATTAACAATTCATTTAAAAATGCCAAATAAAAGTTTAATATAGACTATATAAAGTAGATCCAGGTTCCGCTCTAAAAATAACAATTCATCTAAAATGCCAATAAAAAGTTTAATATGGATCATATATGAAGTAGATCCAGTCCTCCTCATCAAAAAACAATTATCTAAAAAATAACAATTCATCTAAAAAATGCCAAATAAAAAGTTTAATATGTATTATATATAAAGTATATCCAGGTCATCGCTTTATCAAAAACAATCATTTAAAAATAACAAATCATCTAAAAATGCCAAATAAAAGTTTAATATGCACTATATATGAAGTAGATCAGGTTCTACTGCATAAAAACAATAATCTAAAAATAACAAATCATCTAAAAATGCCAAATAAAAGTTTAATATAGACCATATAGGAAGTAGATCAGGTTCATTTCGTCAAAAAACAATCATCTCAAAAATAACAATTCATCTAAAACTCGCAAAATAAAAATTTAATATAATATATAGGAAGTAGATCAGGTTCGTTTGTCAAAACAATCATATAAAAATAACAATTCATCTAAAAATGCCAAATAAAAATTTAATATAGATATATAGGAAGAGATCCACCGCTTATAAAAACAATCATCTAAAAATAACAATTCATCTAAAAATGCCAAATAAAAGTTTCATATGACTATATAGGAAGTAGATCGTGTCCCGCTTCATCCAAAACAATCATCTAAAAAATAACAATTCATCTAAAATGCTAAATAAAAGTTTTATATAGATCATATAGGAAGTAGATCAGGTTATCTTTCATAAAAACAATCATCTAAAAATAACAATTGCCTAAAAATGCCAAATAAAAGTTTTGGGTCATTTGATATATATCCTCCAAAGATGTAAAATTGCATATATATCCTTTACGTGCATAAAATCATTGTACTATGTGCATCAAAAACTTGTAAGAATTATATATATGGAATTATTCACCTTTGGAGGGATATATATGTAATTCCCAAAGTTTAATATGGAGCATAAAGGAAGTAAATCAGATTCTGCTCTCATAAAAACAATCATCTAAAAATAATAATTCATTTAAAAATGCCAAATAAAAGTTTAATACTGACCTTATAGAAGTAGATCCAGGTTCTTTTCATAAAAAACAATCATCTAAAAATAATAATTCATCTAAAAATGCCAAAACAAAATTTAATATAGACCATATAGGAAGTAGATATGTACACGAAGACTTAACTCATGGTAGAGAAACACAAAAAAATCATGAGATTATACCTTTACAGTGCGTAACAGCTCAAGAAAATGCTTGCCAGGACAATTGAAGAAATATGACTTTTTTTTGCCAATAATATAGAAGATATGAGAAGCTTCATGGATGATAAATTTTTGGTTATTAAAATATTTATAAAAAAATTATCTCTTCTAAATTCATCAGAGGAGTTAAGTAATTTATCCCTTTTGTATCTAACCTCGTAAAATCGGTCATCGAGTAAAATCCATCATTAGTAGCAGTAAAAAAAGAATCCTATTAAATTGAAAAATACATGGATGATGTACGTAACCTTGGAGCTGTTGATGGAAAAAAATGGCAGTTTGGTAAAAAGCTTAACGACATGAACAATGGCAAACACAGCTTTGTTTGTGCATCTTGCCAAGTTTAGTGGTACAAAAGGCTTTTATAACCCGTCGTTTACATTTGACTATAACAGCAACCACAGATGACATATGCAAAAAGTGGCCATATTAGCACAAAACATAAAAGTACATGTACCATATCGAAACAAAAAAAAAATACACGTACCATATATACCAGTACATTTCAGAAAGTATGTGTCTATTTAATAGCTAAAACCCATAAATTTAATCATTTTTTAAGTTGCTACAAATAGAGTGGTTAATATCATCTAATTCTTAATCTTTAAAGTTGAGATAGTCACTTTCAACACAAATCTAAACACTATTAATATTATTCGAAGATCGTTGTTAAAAAAAATATTTATTTCGAAAGTGGGCACATAGAAAACCACCAAAATTTAAGACTAACCAATCTATGAGATTTCAATCATCACACGCCCAACCTAACTTTGTGAAGATTTTCAAATAAGGAAGTGGCATTTGATCTGTTGGGAAGTCTATGAATGCCTCAAATGGTGTCGGGAGTAGTTCTGCAGCAACCACCCACAAGTGGTGCACCCATCTCTTACCATGTGTTCACATATGAAACAAAATATTCGTTTGGAACACCAGTGACCATGTTTTTCTATGATAAATGCTCTTTATCAGTAATTCCGAACAAACTATATTTTTATCTTTTGGGGGGGCAACGTTAATATCTGAAGTTATTAAACATATTACTAAACCAAACCCAACGAAAATAAACGACTTTGAAATTTAAGACATTCCACCAAAAATTCAATAATTGTTGGCATCAAAGGAAGAAGACCACTTGCCTAAAGGTTCTGTACGACCTCAACGAAAAATTACTTATTGCTTTCCATGATCTTAAACTTGGACTTGCTTCTACTTACATATACTTCACAACTAACGACAATAACTACCTAAACAATATTGCATGAGAAGGCTGCTCGGACTCCAACTTGCACTTATAGCAGGTCAAATTCCAAACACCCCTTTAGCACTACCTAATCAAATAACCAAGCTATCTTCCACCATTATTTATAACATGACATATATAAAAAGGATGAAATAGAAAACTAATACATTATTGTAAGTCACATTCTTATAAATGAGTTAATCATAACGGGTCTAAAACCTCATCTACAATGAATGTAAATAGGTTCCAATGTATACTTTTACTGGTGCAATATCATTGAAGGCAACATAATTTGGAGTAGTCCTGTTTCCTTGATCATTGGCTATGATCTCAACGCGGTTGTGCTTCCAAGCAGCCACACATGAGTAAGTAGTTCCAAGATCAATACCAATGGCAAGGACTTTACTTCCTGACGACATTCTCTGAGAGATTAAATGTATTCTAGTTAAATTCCCAATATGAAGATTATGGAATGTTATCTCATAAGTATATTATATTAATTACCCATAGGTTTGATTCATAATTTATAACTACTGAAACAACAAAACGGGTAAAATTTAGACATTTCGAGTAAATTGGGACTACAAACAAAATCAGAGCATATGCATAGATAGCCTTGGATTATAATCACAATTGTGTGTTCATGAAACAATTGGTAGTATGCTAAAGGGAAATGACAAATCTAACCATTATCCATTTTTCTCATAAAATACACAAACTATCACGGTTTCACGAATATACCCATTTTGCGAGGTTTTTTTTCCCATAAATGTCAGAATTTTTTCTGATATTTTTGCAAACTGTATAAATTATATGTCCTTCCTTCATCATTTAAGCATCCATCACCACTTCGTCAACTATTGGATTGAATATGGGGAACAAAATTAGTGCTATAATAGCAAAATCAAGATTCCAAACTTCAACAAATCAGTTATATGATCTCAAAATGCAACATGTTCACAATATTGTACTATATATTCCTTTTAGTCACTGTTTTTCAATTCTAATAAAAACAAAATTTATAACTAACAATAAAATTGATGAACTATCTTAAACTTAACAACAAAATATTAACATCTCAATATAATGGTACAACCTTAACAGCAAGAATGTATTCGTCAACTGAACTATTCAAGATACATAAATCACTTTTTAACTATCGTTATGTTTGATCATGAGTTTATACAAACTTATTTGAGATGCAACATATCACTAAGTTTTGCCAATAAAAAGGCTCTTATCACTAATTTAAATATCCTTTTGATTTCTTTCTACATATACTCATACTCTCAGCTTGTACACTAAGCGCAGTAGAAATACAATTTTCAGAAAGCAAATAGAGATTAATGTTTGGCTCCTACTTAGCTCACATGCAACATAACGAAATAGAGCCAAGTTGGCAGCCGGAATATGCAAAATATAAACGAACTTAGTATTAAACAGTATCAGGTTCAAGATTTGGGGTAAGAATCATACTTGGCGTCAAGGGCTTTTGCCTGAACCAACCAAGTACCACTTGGCTTCTTCATGGACATTTCTTGCAACATACCAGTCAAAGAACTTTACTGCAAAGATAATTCAAAATAAAATTTCAAACTTTACAAAGGACGATAAAATCAAAACTTACAAATGTTTTAGATGCGGTGATTGAATTGAATCTGCAAATCAAACAAAAAATTATCATGCTAATATCAAGGGGTAGTACAGTATCACGTACCATGAGATTGTCACACCTGCGATCAGCCCACCATGCACCGGTTAACATATAGGCTTGTCGCTTTTATTTCACCCACCACAATCGATTGTTTGAAACTATGCCCTAGAAGATGAAACGTGTGTGTGTTCAAAGATACACAATTACATGAACCATGCGTAGCGAGTTCAAAGATACACAATTACATGAACCAAATGATTTGAATCTGTGATGGAGGGCCTTGAAGAAAGAATTATTAAGTTAGGAGACATATGTTGGGAATTTAAGTTGATGGAAAATGCAA
This sequence comes from Chrysanthemum lavandulifolium, assembly GCA_022545495.1. NCBI lineage: Eukaryota > Viridiplantae > Streptophyta > Magnoliopsida > Asterales > Asteraceae > Chrysanthemum > Chrysanthemum lavandulifolium. The sequence continues at coordinate 208,654,855 of CM040240.1, forward strand.
AGTAATGATTTCACATTAGTGCATATGTGACACACGTGCGTGCGGTGGTGATGTTGACGTTGTTGTTCGCAGGCCGTGAGGAGACATGTGGGTAAGCTTCCGTGAACACCGATGTTCTCGAACTTGTGGGACCCGCTTTTAACATCTGCCGCAAGAATAAGAAAATTCAAAGATTATAGCCGATACGAATGAAAAATATGATCACGTTGCAAAACAAATATGTGGATAACATAAGCTTATAAGCGATATGTTTTTAAGAAGAAAAGGAACGATAGGTTGATCACAACATTTGGAAACTTGATGAAAAGCGAAAACTAATTCATTAACGTTTGGATTTGACCGCACATGTACTTTCACCTTCTTGATGAAAGCGAAAAGGCATGGGTCACTCCCGCAAACACGTCATTTCACCTTCTTCAATCTCCACACTCTCCAACTTCCAAATCCGACTCAATCAAATCCGCTCAACCGCCTAAAACCTACCTCTAACACCTTATTCAAAACCCCCAAACACATCTCCTAATCCAAATTTTATGTACCTGCACTCGTCTCGCCTTTCGACTGGCTAACACTCGAACTCAGCTCATATATTACCTCCGAAAATAACACTGATATATAACACCTTAATTAAGCAAATTAAGTAACAAAATCTAAGGTGTTAACACTCGGATTCAGTTCATATATTACTCCGAAAAGTACACCGATATATATTCAACACTCTTAATATAACGCTATACACTCTGCTTAAGCAAACATAAAGTATTCTACTTGCTTGTTAAAGGAAATTACACATCTACTCATGCTACACCCTTTTTTTGCGTTAAAGACGCTTAGCCAATCACTTATAATGATGATGAACACATTCAAGCATGTAAACACATTTGCCAAGTGACACATCTTAAGCGATGTATTGAAATCGGTATTTGTTGGATACCCACAGTTGATGCAAGTATGAATGAATCTACAAATAAAGTTAAAGTTCCGAAAAAGCACATGACATCTAGATTTATCCCCGAATACACCCACGAGACAAGAGGGTCCGACTAAAAAGGACCATTTGGAAGAGCTTTTGGAGTGCCGTTTAGACAGAAAAAGTCAGTGTCACCGTTATAGAACTATAATTTAGAGGTTGTATATGCAATGTTGTGATTTCAAAATGCACATGTGCTACGAAAAGAGTACCTCATGCATTGCATTGCTTTGTGGATCGTTGATTGCAACTCCACCGCTCTTGTTTTACAATGCGAGGTATCTCTACACCATTGAAGTCCAATCATTATATCTCAATCAAAACACATTGTATAATTATTGATATGCATAATATTAGAATCGCTCGCCACTTCCACCGCTTCTTGTTTTCCAATGCGAGGTATCGTGGCACCATTTAAATCAACCAAAATGACATATATAGATTTGATATAGATATGTAGTTGCTATATGTAAAGCCAAAATGAATGCCACTATCCATAACCTACGTTTTTGGATGGCTGGCAACACAATGGTTTAGTTCGTTGTTCCAATTACAATTTAAGTTGTCACTATGAACAAAAAGCAGCAATTTAAACCATCTTTAGGCAAAAAAATAATTTCATGAAGTGGTGTATAGTATAGATTTGGGAAAACGGTCTTACATGAAATCTCGCCATTCATTCCTGTGACATTTGCGTGAATCGCTTTTAGGACTTCAGGAATGTTCAAGTAACTTTCGACATAGCCTAAACCACAAGGATCAAATCAATTTGTCTGCATGAGATTAGAAGCAAATGTTTATCATGTTTTCATATAATTTTTGGTGTTTCAGTAATAATAAAAAGGTAGAACATAAAGTTACTTAAGTAATTGTTCCACTTATACAAGAAGTGGGCTATAGATAGACAACCTTGATAAGTTAACAACTCTTCATTAAATACAATACTATTATGCAAAGATAAATGATTAAACATATAAAAACGCAAGATCTCAAGCTCAAGAACAATGGATATTTGGCACCTATATCTAATTTATATAGTCTCAAACTGATCAGTTGCTAAACTACTCAGACTAAATGGATTAATTAACAATATACAATATTATGAGCAACGTACCTTCTGATTTTGTAGCTGCATTCTGGTTCGACTGCATGTTGCAATGCAAATGATATAGCAAGTGGTGGATTATATAAGCACTTTCCATTTAAAAAAAAATGAAAAAAAAAACATTTTATTGATGTTAGATTCAGCTGTGTTAAACATGTCTGAACTTAAAAAATGTTTTTTAACGGGTTCAGATGTCAGATTCAGCTGTGTTATGGATTAGCACAAAATAATCAATACGGGCCTCTGTTCCTTTTCAATTCCAAACAACACCTAATCTAATAGTTAGCAATTTTTTTATGCAATCTGAAACACAAAGTAATCTAATAATAAGCAATTTGATAAATAAAAAACGTATCAACCACTAACAGAATACATACCTCCAAATACATACGTCCAAATCTTCTATTTTAAATTACAGAGATTTGTTGCAGATGTTTTAGATTTGTGTTGACTGGTATGCATTCCGATACATTATTCCTGCAATACAAAACCAAACATAACGTATTATCATAAACAAAGTTAAGATAAAATCTAAAAGAAAACAATCAAAGTTATTAACATGATGCGATTCGGTCCTTGAGTCTTAACATTCAAATCGGAAAATTACAATGCATCTTGCCAGCCATCATCATCCCCTCCTCTACCTCCCCAATGCAAACACACATGTATCATATTCGTAAACATTGAATAATCAATTTTAAACACCCTCAAAACACGCAAAAAAACATGTACAAATAACCAATCCCAAACACCTTGGATAATAAAAAATAATCCCAAACACTCCATTCTCAAAAAATTACTTTCTCAAAATAATAGCAAAATTATATATATAGATGAAAACTTTAACACAAAACTAATCACTAAAAATAAAAATTGAAAACTAACAAAAGAAACCCGATTTATGGTGGGAAAAAAAAAAAAAAAAAACAACAATTGCGAGACAAAAATTAATTAGGTTGCAAAACTTACATACGATATTGCTTCCATCAACTACAACCTAAGTGTTAGACAATTAATATTCCAAAGAATGCAAAAAAATAAAATGATAATCATTGTTGATCAATCTCGTGTCTAGTTTGAATCGGTATGCAATAGAACTAATAATGAAACGATTATATCTAAAATAAAACCTATTATCAAAAATAAAAACCTTGATTCCTCGATTAATTATTAATCGAAAATGAATTATGGGTTTCGATTGTGATAAAAGAAATTAAAATAATGAGTGTATTTACCTTGAATGATATATCACTCACATAATCCTTCTAATCATCGGCATAAATCGACTACAAAGGGATCTTGAAAATGTTTGAATCGGTGATACTCCTTGATGAACTGTCACCAAATATATGAAATGGGTTTTGATTTTGAAACTGTGTTTTGATTGATTTATGAATATTGAAATAAGTTAATGGATCAAATTGTAATGTAGTAATTAAAATGATTAATGAGTTTCCAAAAGTATTGAAGCAGAGGAGTATTGAGAAGTCTTAGGCTACCTCACGTGTTCCCGCACGTGGTTTTGGAATGAATGGATGCATTGGGGTCTTGTACATTAGTGCTAAATATGGAAGTGTTTTTAATAATAAAATTTAATGTTGTGCTTTAGGAGGGTGGTACAGTATTTTAGTATATTAGATATTATAGATAGCGTGTTGCGATTTAAAATAAGGCAAGTCTCCCACCAAAACTCTAAGAAAAAAACACCTGACATTTATTTTGATCTAGCGATCCAAATTTCATTTACCTCCAACAAATTCGATCCCTGCCTCATTCACCCCAAAACGATTTTCCACAAATCAGTTATAGCAAAAACATTCCATAACCAAAAAAATTAACCCTAAATCAATTTACCCTAACTCAATTTATTCCACGTTAATTCATACCCGAAAATCAGTTTACCCCAAATCGTTTTCTCCAAATCAGTTTTACCTGAATCAATACCCTAGAATCATAACAGCATTATTTTGGTTCATGTTGTTGAGACTAACTGAAGGCTAATTGAAGGTATGTTCATGTTATTGTTTAACATCACCCAATTATTTTAGTTCATTTTTTTCTGATTCACTTGGAAAACAATGTAACGTATTTATGTTATGGTTCGATTACCGGGAGTAGCAATCGATTTATGGTAGTAACAATTTAAAATGCAAATAAAAAAATCACACCTATAAGGGGTGTTTACTATTTAGTAATTGGACAATAGGCACATCACTTTAAACATGGATGATACATAGCATTAACAACTCTTAAACATATAGGGGGTGTTTGAGATCTATCATTGAATTACTTACATCAGTATGTTATGTAAATAGAGGATGTTCGAGACATTAGACAATAGGCATTATTGATCTATCTTTAAGATTTTTGTTGATGAATTATGTTTAAGAACTTGGACAGTAGAATACTAGACCATGAACAAGAACTTTGTTAATGATTTATTTATAAGAAATTTGATACTCATTAGCTGATTTGTGTTTTATTGTTTCTTTATAATTGTAGTTAAGCACGTCTGCCTATGGCATCATCAACGGCTCAATCCATGGAGACTATTAGTGAGTTAACAAATGTTAGTTTCACCAATTTTGATGAATTCTAAGTTCTTGATACTGCTGATCTTCTTTGATTAACTTACCCAAACACTCCGTTGCTCCAAATTAAGCTGATAAGCATATGCAAACACTATTTTTGGAATTTATTTGACTTAATATTATGTTTGAAAGGAGTTACAAATGCTATATATTTTGTGAAGTTTGATACTCATACTACTAAAAAATAGTTTATAAACCTAAAATTTATTCGGATTATTTGTTAAATAGCTGCTACAGGTTATAAAGTGACATATCAACTCATATTTGTTAAAATTTTCACCAAATGGCCTCTAGTCTAGCGGTATGGAGGTTTTACCTTCTTAGGCAATGTCTCAAGTTCGAGTCTTGTCTAGGGCAATAGGGGTTTCCTCCCGCGTGCGTAAAGGGAAGGGTGTCATTGCCTTCTGGGCTGGACCCAACCTGGTTGTGTGGACTCGCTACGCCTTCTAGGCTATGAGCCATGTAGCCACAATTGCCGTACAATAATAATAATAATAATAATAATAATAATAATAATAATAATAATTGTTAAAATTTTCGTCGGACATTTGTTAAATTTACACATATAATGTGACATACTTTGTATGCTCATAACTTTGCAATATTATTTTATTGTTGGTTAAAAGGTGTATATGACATTTGTGATGACTTACAAGTGTATTATATTAGTTAAGATGATTACAATATAATCCAAGACTAATAATCTCTGCTTTTAGGAATTAAGGGAGTAGAAACTACAACTCAAAGATGTTAGTGGCAAGCTTTTTGTTAATAGCAACTTCTCAGGTATGCATGAGACCTAGAATTAACTATGTCTTTTATTGCCAATAGCTGCAAAAAAAAACCTTTCTTCATGTTAGAACGTAAGGCGTCTAGGTGAAGGGAGGATAGTGTGGAGAAATTGCAATTGTATAAACTACAGACGGTGACATGGAAGATGTGAAAGAGAATAAAGAAAAGGAAGATGGCATGGTTGATGGGGCAGATAACAGTGATAGTGTGATATCTTTGCAGAATGGTGATGCTATGGATGAATATGAAATCGATCCACTCGATGCTTCCATGAACTCCATGGTGATTCCAGAAGTTACTAAGTTGACTACCGATGTTTCTGTTTTGGATAAAAAGAGTTCAGATTTAATGAAAGATGACAAGGCTCAAGAAAATGGGCGGAAAATGATTGTTGGCATATCGTTGAGCAGGATCATTCCCGAGAAGATTCTGACTCGGAAGATGTTGGTGGTTATTCGTCCCAAAGCAGGGTTAAGACAATCAATGCCAGTAGCAATACCACTAGGTGGTTACCGGATATCACTTGGAATCGTGTGATCACATTCCAAAGTAAACTATTCGACCCTAATGCCTGGGTATCACGAATATCTACTTGGGATAAGACAAATGCGGTTATAGAATTAGGCACAATTCTATAACCCTTGCTTTATAAGTACTTAGTGTTTTCGTGTGTCTTTCATGCATGTTCGGATCTCCTATATATAGGAGGTTACTCTTGAGCTATTCCAATGGAATTATGAGTATTAATCGCCCATTAATAGCCTCATAATTATCCCCATTATAGCCGTTAGTGGTTACATGACCAATTAAGCGTGGTCATAAAGAAGTTGTAATCTGCTATTTAGCAAGACTTTCCATAAGCGATACTTTCCACTAGCGGTGACTTTCACTTACGGTGGAAATCTGACTATCGGTGGAAATATCGCTATCAAGTCTTTCATAGCATCGGTACTTTCATGGTGCTATCGATGGAAACATCGCTTTGTCGATTGGAAGCATCGCTTATCGATGGAAACCACAAGCGATACTTTTTCAAGCGATACTTTCACCAACAGTATTTTCACCAAGCAAGACTTTCACCGGTACTACCAATACAAACCACTATAAGAGTCGGGTGTTCATGGACCTTATGGGTGTACACTCCGTACCTCATAACCCATTACAAGGTGTGAACTAATCCCACAAGTGCACTAAATTTTCCAACAATCCTCCCAAATTTAGTTCACTTCCTTTGCATGAAAAATAAACATCAATCAAAACATGTGCATAAATGAAAATGTCACGAGATTGAATTTCCATCTTAGTAATTACACGTTCAAATATTCGAGAATCGGGGTGTTCTAAGAATTGAACCCTTCAACCCATTTGAATACCAAGATAACTACACACAAGTTTTCAAACACTTAAAAGCTCGACACTATACAAGCCATGTGTCCATATCCAAATTCATAAATGTTGTAAAGCTAAAGTCCAAAGCTTCACAGGCGGCAAAACTTCAACATTTACATAGGTGGTTCCTCTTTATTCATGCTCGCCAAGCACTTTTCAAAGAAAAATAACCATTAAAGTAAAGACTTCATCCTCCTTTCAAAGAGTTACGAGCACAACCTTGGGATGTAAATAAAACATGTGCTCCAGTCCATTGAATGTTCGACTTTCCACATTGAACTCACTCCCAAGTTTCCTTAGGAGGGTTGGGTGTCCTAGCATTCGGTGACTAAGTTGGACTTAAACCCATCCCTTTAGCAGACTTTATAACCAAGTCTCTAGCGGACCCTTCGTCAAGTGATCAACTAAGTTCGTTGAGATCTCACAAACTCTATAGATACCACCCATTCATGATAAGCTCACGAATCATGCTATGCGACACCTAAGTGTCTAGACTTACCATTGTACATCGGCTATAAGCCTTAGCCAATGTAGCGCACTATCACACCGGATAGAAATAGGTGCTATAGGTTTAGGCCACAATGGAATCTCAAGAAGCAAGTTTTTCAACCATTGACTTCTTTACCAAAGAAATGCTAGAGCCACAAATTGATTCCATTGTTGAGCTGGTGATGCAAGTTTGCTTGGATGCCCAAGAAATTGCACCTCCACCAAGTAGAATACCCGTACCACCGGTAGACTAATTGTCTTGATGTTATCGATCCAACTTGCATCGGTGTAACCTTCCAACAACGATGGGTAACCAAGATATGAGAGACTATAATCCATAATTCTATTCAAATACTTGAACCCTTTGAGCTCGCTTGCGATGATGAGCACTAGGATTACTAGTATACCGCTCAATTTTCCCACCGCAAAACCAATATCGGTCTTGTACAAGTCATGGCATACATCAGGCACCAATTACCTAGAATACTCAAGTTGAGATCTGACCTTGCCATGATTAGGCATCGCCTTCTCACAAGTATCCATGGTGTACTCATCGAGTACAATCAAAGTAATTGAATTTCTTGAAGACTTCTCAATATAATGAGGCCGAGATAGAAATTTATTACTTTCATGTTTAATCCTTATACCAAGGATAACATCGACCTCCCCATGTCTTTCATGGAGAACCTTGATGACAAAAATTCCTTTGTCAAGTCAACCCGATTTTGGTCGGTGCCAAAGATCAACATGTCATCAACATATAGACAAATGATGACTCCTTTACCGATTCATCAAATTTGCTATATACACATTTGTCGACGGTTAAGAACATAACCACTAGACAAAACCACTTCATCAAATTTTTGATGCCATTGTTAGGTGCTGCTTAAGTCCATAAAGAGACTTAATCGGTTTACACCTTGTTTTCATTTCGTGCAAGATGAAGCCACGAGGTTGGTTCATATAAACCTCCTCTTCCAATTCACCATTCAAGAAAGTCGTCTTCACATCCATCCGATGAATAACCGATTGTGAATAGATGCCATAGCAATCGGCAGTCTTATGGTATCGACACGAGCCACGGGGCATAAGTATCAAAATAGTCTATTCGGACTTTTGTTTAAAGCCACGAATGACTAGTCTAGCCTTGAACTTTTCAATAGTTCCATCTACCTTCATTTTCCTTTTGAAAATCCATTTGCAACCGTGAGGCTTGCAACTCGGTGGTAGATCAACCAACACCAGTGTTGTTGCCCATGATGGAATCCATCTCATCATTGATTGCTTCTTTCGAAGGCAATGTCACGGGACTTCATTCTTCTTCAAATGTCTTGGGATCATCCTCAACAATGAAGCAATAGGAGTATTGGTCCGAAACCTCATCCTTGTTCCTTCAACTAAGTATAGTTGAAACTCAGTCCAAATGACTTTGAGTCCTAACCCTTTGCTCTTCACGAGCACATGTTCGAGTTCTTTGAACCACAACCTCATCGGGGACCACCGATGGTTCATCATCGAGGACCTCGATACACCGGTGTCATGAGTTCCATTAGGAATCCTCGACTTGGTCTAGGGCGATGAGAATCTATTCTCATCAAAATCTGCATCCTTGATTCAATTATTGTGTTAATCGAAACATGTTCATTAGGTTCAATAACATAGAACCTAAAAGCCTTGGAATGCTCAAGATATCCAACAAAGATGCGATCAATGCCTCTTTCACCCAAAGTCTTTGCTTTGGATCGTGGAGTCTTACAACATTTCACTGACCCCAAACCTTGAGATAATTCGGGGTTGGGTTTCTTTTAGTCCGAGTTCATAAGGGTAACCTTGTTTCTTTTGTTGGGAACCCTATTTAGCAAATAGCAAGTCGTTAACATAGCTTCACCCAGAACCTTGACTCGGTCCTGAATAGGACAACATGGAATTAACCATCTCCTTGACACCTGCTTTTTCCTTCGAAATACCATTTTCTTTGAGGAGTATAGGGAGCGATAGTTTCATGGATAATACCAGCAGATGAAAGTCTTGAGTATCCATGTACTCACCTCCCTATCGATCCTTAATCTTTTGATCAAAGACCCAAGTTGTAATTCAACTTGGTTTTAAACACTTTGAATTTATCTAATGCTTCATCCTTGGTATGTAATAGATAGACATAACAAAATCTAGAAGCATCATCGATAAATGTCACAAAGTACTTCTTATTCCCCGAAGAAGGAGTGGCATGCAAATCACACAGTCGCTGTGAATAAGCTCAAGATCTTAGTCTCACGACTAACACCCGAAAGGGTTTCTTGGTTATCTTGGTCAACATGCAAGTTTTACACTTTTCGGTGTCCATGTCAAAAGCGAGGATTAAACCATCCTGACATATCTTGCATCCTTTTATAGTGAACATGACCAAGTCTAGCATGCCAAAGGTTAGAATCACTCGATCATATGTGGTCACAAATTTGAAATAACACTCGGTGGTAATATTAAGCTGAACATTTGATTACATAAATAACCAAAACCAATAAAAACACCACATTTAGAAAGAACAAATTTATCGATTCATAACTTGTTTATATCCATGATTATTCAAAACACTACTTGAAACCAAGTTCTTCCCGATATCGTGAACATGAATAACATTAAACAAAGTTACAATCTTTCCGAACTAAACCTAAGATCTACACAACCACGACCATGCACCAAGGTCGTTGACTCATTTCCCATGTGAAGAATAGAACCATCATTCGTTGACTCATAAGTCTTGAACCGCTTCTATCTTTGCACACATGAGCTGTTGCACAGTCAGTCAATCACGCACATAAAAGATTCGAGATACATATGTAACATAATAAATCGAAAAGACTTATTAAACATATTTCGACCTTTCGTTGAGTTGGTGAACCACCACCCCCGAACCATTAGTGCACGATCCATTGGCTTTACCACCAATTTTAACACCCTTGCGGTCCCTTTTAATGTGACCGGTCTTGCCACATTTCCAACAAGTAGGTGTTGCCTTCTTGTTAGGATACGCCCTGTGTTGTCATGATATTTCGTTTGCCTTTGTTATCATTGTACAGGTGGAGTTGTTATGCTCCACCATATTAACAACAGATGGTCCAAGTAGCATTGCTACTCTTTGGCTTGTCATTATCCCGCACCTTGAGAGATTCCTCAATATGCGGATGATCGCCCAACTCAACAAGAGTTAACTCCTCCTTCATATGTTTCAAGGTATGCTTGAAATCTTTCCATGAAGGAGGAGCTTGTCAATGACACAAGAGACTTTGATAGCCTCATCCATGTTCATTTGGTGTTGTGTAAACCTTCCAAGTATTCCAAGAAGTTCATTGTATTGTTCCATAATCGGTCTTGAATCGGTCATTTTGTAATTTGTGAAATTACTAACAAGGAACTTCTTACTTGATGCATCCTCGACCATATATTTGGCATCCGAGGAATCCCACGTTCTTTGGAAGATTCAAAGTTCGATAAATATCAAGCAGAGAATCGGACATACCATTGAGAATAAGACCTTTGCATATGTAGTCATCATTCTCCCACTTGCTCCTCCTCACGATCTGCTCCACAGTAGCATCATCACCATCATCGAATTGGAGTAGTCAACACATAGACCACACTCATGCTTGACAACAAGAAGTGCATCTTCTTACGCCACCTCCTAAAGTCCACCCTTCAAACTTGTCCAATTTTAGCAAAGTTTGAAGCCATGTGTTCATTGCAGCAGTTGCCATTGATTATCACAAAATAGTTTACTTTGATTGTTGGTGGTTATTCGTCCCAAAGCGAGGTTAAGACAATCAATGTCGGAGCAATACCACTAGGTGGTTACTGGGATATCACTTGGAATCGTGTGATCACTTTCCAAAGTAAACTATTTGACCCTAATGCCTGGGTATCACGAATATCTACTTGGGATAAGACCAAATGCAGTTATAGAATTAGGCACAATTCTATAACCCTTGCGCTTATAAGTACTTAGTGTTTTCTGTGTGTCTTTCATGCATGTTCAGATCTCCTATATATAGGAGGTTACTCTTGAGCTATTCCAATGGAATTATGAGTATTAATCGGCCCATTAATAGCCTCATAATTATCCCCATTATAATAGTTAGTGGTTACATGACCAATTAAGCGTGGTCATAAAGAAGTTGTAATCGTCATTTAGCAAGACTTTCCATAAGCGATTACTTTCCACTAGCGGACTTTCACTTACGATGGAAATCTGACCTATCGATGGAAAATCGCTTATCGAGACTTTCATAGCATCGGTACTTTCATAGTGCTATCGGTGGAAACATCGCCTATCGATTGGAAGCTTCGCTATCGATGGAAACCCAAGCAAGACTTTCCGCGAAGCTTTCACCAACAAGACTTTCACCAAGCGGTGCTTTCACCAAGACTACCAATACAAACCACTATAAGAGTCGAGGTGTTCATGGACCTTATGGGTGTACCTCCGTACCTCCTAACCCATTACAAGGTGTGAACTAATCCCACAAGTGCACTAAATTTTCCAACAGAAGATACTAATATGGACAATGATGAATATTCTTTGCAAGACGAAGTTGACTATGAATTAAAAAAATGAATAACTTAAAAGTTTAGAAGTTTGATTCCACATTCAAATAAAGTTGAGAATAATGAAAGAATTGGTAGTTATATGTATAGTTGATTAACTAATTTTTTTTATCAACTAACCTCTAATGATGTTTTCTTCAACAGTTACTTTATGTGTTCTTGCTATGATTTCATTTTCTCACTACAACTTAATTTAGCCTATCACGTGCAACTATCATACATACATCACTCTATTACATAAAACGTAGACAACTTTAACATAGGCTTTAATCACTGATGTTTGGTAGTATATCATAAGTTATAAAATAATAGATAAACACCAATCTAGACATTACATGAGAAAGCAATAACATAACCACAACCCATCACGTATCTAAACCTCATTTCATGAAAGAAATTGCATCCAACTAATTACACGAATTTGCATACCGGATATTAGATATTGGTGACGGTAAATTAGGGACAGTTGTCGCGATTTTTCGCATGAATATTAGCCCATCTGATAAGAAGATGCCTTTTCAGCTAAACATGAGACAATTTCCGATATCTATTTGTTTTTCCATGACAATTAACAAAAGGCAAAGGCAAACATTATCTAAGGTGGGTCTTTACTTGGAAGGACTGGTTTTTTCACACGGGACAACTATATGTAGCCATATCAAGGGTAAAGAGCAAGAAGAGTCTTAAAGTCTTATGTTGGGACAAAGATGGCAACAATCACAATCACACAACTAATATCGTGTACAAGAAGTCCTTCATCGACTTTAATTTTTCCATTTTTTTTTATTTTATCTTTTTATCTTTTAAACAATACATTCAAGGTTATTTATGTTACATTATTTATCTTTCAACATTATACATTTTAGCGTATTAAATTTTTACATCATGTTTGGACTACATTTTTATGTTTAACAATAAAACTTTAAGCTAGCCGGCCAACGGCCGGGCTTTAGGCTAGTCATTAGTATAGCATCAATTTTGATCTTTATAGTCATTAGGCTCGGCACAGTCGATCGGTCACTATGCTAGGTCGACCGATCTCCTCGTCGATCGTGGCCATTGTGGCATATCGGTCCCCATCGGTCGTCGTTCCCCAACTTTTGAGAATCGGTCGAATTTTCGACCGATTTTAAACACACAACTTTCAAAAATTGTTACCGTTTGAACTTGAAACCTGAAAGATTGGATGTCGAAGTGATGTTTGCATGCAAGTTTGATTGGAAGTTTAAGTTTACTTTGCAATTTTTTGTATGATTTATGTGGGTTTGGATGTTTTATTGAGAAAGATGGATATGATGAGTAAATATGGATATGCGAGTTTAAGAAAGATGGGTTTAGTTTGTTGTTGGTTTGAATTTACACGTATAGATTTGCATGTATATACCCCTAGATTTGCATACATGTATAGGTTTGTTGCTAGTTTTAATTATTACACGTATATTTGCATGCATGTACACGTATAGATAAATATTTTAAATATTTGAATTTAAAATAAATAAATAAAAATAAGTCGGTCACCGACTGTGACAATTGGTCGTATGCAGTCGTGGAGAAAAGCCCGATGTTGCGAGGTCGTCTTTGAGTCACGACTATGTCCAGCCTTATGCAAATAAATATTCACTAACTTTGATCTTTATATCCCACTGTTATTTGTATTTTATGCTCACTAGCTTTGATCATGAAAATATATTCAAACTAATAGTCCAATGATTTCCCAGTGCCCTATAAGTTCATGTTTTATCAAATATTCTTTCAAGATTTGTGATTCACTCATAAATAAACTATTTTTATATTTTTGTATGCCCCTGACAAATTTAGAGGTTATTATGTCACAAATGAGTTTAAGAATAAAACTTATATGTTAGGCTTCATAAAATTATGTTTCGTTGATTATTTAACAATTAAAAAACAAATAATGATACGCGTCATATGTCTCACATTATCGGGGAGCCTTTCCACTCCAGGTAGAAAATCTCATCACCTCAGTGGTCTCTACCTTTTACCATGCTTGTGGAACACACCACACACAATAAGTGGTTTAGTGGTAGCTATAGCACCTCCAACGCCCTAGCAAAATCTCAATCAATTGTAACTGCCTTTACTGTTTGACTATTTCTTCCCACTTTGTGTGGTCTTATAGCTAATCTTTCATTGGGGCACGCTAAACTTGTGATATAATAGCATAATCCATGTATTAGTAGTTCAGTACTAGTATGTTGTAGCAGAAAATGTTGCTTGCAGTAAGGTAAGGTTTGTTTAGCGATTCAGAGTGACAATTCACAATATTTTTAATATACTTTACTTCAACTAAACAAAAACATTTGTTTGGAAAAGGTAAGCATGTTTAGTGTTCGAGTCGTATTGATGATACGATTTACAGCTAAAGCTAGAGGTGCCAAACAGGCGGGTCGGGTGGACACGAGCAGCGGCTAAATGGATTTGGTCGAATGAAATACCGTGTTATCTGAATCGCTTTAGAAAAGACCTAAACGACAAAAAAGTTCTCAAACGAACACCTCGTTTATATTTGAGAATTAAATATACTATAACTATAAGTTTTTCATTAAAAACAATTTAATATTTGAGAAAAAATGTGCCAATTATACCCATTTAACTTCCAAGTGGGCAATACATGTCCATTTAAAAAAAAGAAAAAAAAAGGAAAAGAAAGAGGAGGCTAAATGTCTTAAAATCTTTAAAAAGTTCTTTATTTAATTTCATTATTTTGATTTTGAAAGACAAATCACACCTCTGTTTAAAACAATTAAAAACTTGTATTTATGTGCCTCTTTTATATAGTTGTGTTATTGTTGTAACTTTAAAATATAATTTGAGCATTTATCGTCTCAAAGTTTCACTTGCCTATAATTTTTATCAACCTCAATTTCAGTATCACTAATCTGTAATTACTGTAAACTTAAAATGATACATGGCGTCTTAAACCCACCTCCAACAACACCATACAAGACCAAACAATACTTTCATCAGTTTAAAAGTTCTATCATCGACAAAACTTACATACAATAAACACATTCCAAATGAAGTGATGAGTCCCTTCTAACCTTGAAGGACCAAGTCATTGTTAGTATAAAGGTAGGATAAAGATATACATAAATTATTTGAGATGTGATCTTGGAACTTGTCTTGGAGTGTCATTGGCTTTACGAGAGAAAGTTTGCTGTAGAAAAAAGTCGAACAAGAAAAGGCTTATCGAGAAACATTTTAACTACATCTTGAATGAAAGGGAGATATTCAAGGAAATATGCATCTACTTTTATAAATGCATATGAAATACATGGTTGTAGTTTCTTCTATTTTTAATTTGATCATAACTGTTATTTTCTTTTAACTATCGTAGGTGGTTATCATAACCGTAGATTTAGGATTAAATTAGATGAAAAATTAAAATGAGAATGATGAAAAGAAACCACAATTCTGCGTTTGACATCATCAACAAAAATATGCATCTCCCACTAAAATTTTCTCTTTAATTCTTGAAAATGTATCATCTTCTTTATTTTCGCTATCAGTATGTAATGAACTTTTTTTCTTCTTATTGTGTGTAGTGAACTTTCAAATTTAGATTATTGTATGTATTTTATGACTATTTTACATTTTTTTTTTAATTTTCAAAAGGTTAAATTGTCATTTTACATGGCCGAATAGTTACAAAATACATACAATAATTAAAATTTGAAAGTTCAATACACACAATAAAAAAAATTTAGTGCACACAACAACAAAAAATGGCAAATAAAATACATTTTCAAGTAATTAATCATATTCAAAATGTTTTGCTAAAAATCATTCTTATTCTTTTCAAATAATTATGTGTATGAACACCTTTCTTGGAAGGTAATAGTTATCTTGCATTATCCTTCCGCTAAGCAAAACAACAATAAAAGTTCATACGGTGTTTGGTTTGAGGGTATGACTTTCATTCTCAATGCAATTGTTAGGTAATGGGTTTTACATTTGAAAATATGTATCAAAAACCTCAAAACTGGCTCTTTCTTTAAAGGATAAGAATCCTTTGGGGTGCGTTTGGTATACTATCCGGAATCACAATCGGTATGACATTGATTAGAGGGTAGTATGGGATTGAGAATACCGATTCCATTTCTATTGTTTGGTGTGAACTTTGCGCTATGGTTATCACATACTTTTTAGAAAGGCGTAAGGTTTTTATATGTTAGTGGTGGGTCCCACGAATGAGTTAAGAAAGTCTCTTACTCCCTCTCATATGAGTCTATGGTGATCAAACGATAGTTTCATTCTCTAACTTAGTAACCAAACATTTGCAATGATAATTATTGTGATTGACGCATTCCGATAGTGGTGTACCAAACGCACCATTAATGTTCATAAATACTGTTGTGCTTTTGTGATTGTACATTTGGATTAAAGTAGTGTTGTGCTTGTTTTGCAATAATAATAATGTACAATCACAAAAGCACAACATTATCTATGATGTTCACATGAACATTAGAGGATCCTCATCCTTTTTTAAACCCACCAAAGGTGATGGGTTTGTAACCCATACCTATTCCCCCATAGCTATAGTCATTCCCTCTACAAACCAAACACCCCCTCAATAATCAAACAGATTGTAACAGTAAAACAGATAAGAGCATGATCAAAATTCATGATACCTCTTCAACATGTAGATACCAAGACACGCAATGGCACGCACCAAGATACCAAAATAACAAATCAATTGAACTCCATTCCAACCAACCTTTGTACAATATATTTCTACTTTTTAACAAGATAACGAAAGTAAAAAACAAAACATAATCCAAAAACCCGGATTAAATTTCATACAAGTTATGCCATAGTTTGCAACACTTCTGACAAAGCCCGGACTTAGCTTCATACAGGCACCCTTTTGCCACGGTAGCGGTCAAAGAACTGTAAAGAGAAACAAACAGATAAACTTTATTTAGTGCCCGGATAAATTAAAAACCAAGATACATTAGAATCCAACAATATCCATGCACAGTTCCAAAATTCATAATCGCTAGCCTTTCATCATCCACTCAGCGATTTCAACCAACTTGGAACATAAAGCATGAAAAATAAGTACATAGCAAAGCAAACCAAAGCAAATAAGTAAAACTGATACATATACATCATGAGTATATATATATGGGATTCATAGGTTATAGCTTGTACTCAAGTTCGGAATCGGATTTTCAGATCCACAATTAGGAAAGAACCCAACATACATTTATAAGCAACTAGAGAAATCTACCTACAAACCTGTCGCTATAAACACCTAAATATGGCTTTGCATTAGAGTTTAAATCATATTAAATTTTTTACCCAAAAAAGAAGCAAGACAGGCTGGACAGTAGATTGCACTATTATATAACTATGGCAACATCGGATCTCAAAGCCCAAACTGTAATTACTTTTATTTTAAACAATAGCTAATAGCAAACTAGTGTTTTTACTTCATAACCACACGAGCTTTGAGATTGAGTCTCTCTTGAGCTCCAATTAAATACGGAGTCCACTTCTGTTTGTAGGGAATAATAATGAGATTGACAAAAAAAAGGGAAGCAGTAGTTATATCAATTCGGCTCTATGTACTTATCAACGGGTCAACTGAAACTGTGTTTATCTCAAACTTGTCAAATCAAAATTATTAGCTAAAAAGAAACGTGTTAAAAGCCACCATAAGTATAGATGTCAATACAGAAAACATCGTAAAACCGACCCACCCATCTTGCCACCTAGAGCTACAGGAGACACTTGCATCAGACAAAAAATTTACGCTACAAGCATGCTGATGTAATTACAAGGGTAGGAGACGTACTGATCTAATAAAAGGCTGTTGAAACACCCAACCAATAATTGGTATCTTCTGCACAAAAACTGATAGTGTGGGCCAAAAGCCGCTGCAAAAAAGTACCTAGTAAGTAACCATCTGTAAAACCTACAGCAGTATAAAGTAATTGTTTCCTCATTATATCACACAAACCTGAATAGTACAATGAAGCCATAAGTCTCTGCAGCCATTCCAATTACGGGCCATCCAATGATAACAAAAAAGAAGCCAATACCAAAAGAGATTGTACCCTGTGCAATCAATCAAGCAAAAACTTATAAAAATGAAGACACGTAAACCAAAACGGAGGACAAACTGTAAGAAAGCACTGGAAACCTTAAAGTTGTTTCGTTTCATGAAGAACTGCAAAGAGGACTTGACGCCAATGGTCATTATCACTCCCGAGATGAATAAGATCTGGTTCATTACCACAAGAAAATGATCCTTGCATTAGTTATGATCAACTCAAACTTAGCAATAAGGAAACATGGAAACAGAAAACTAAATAGTAATAGAAATGGCGCAAAATGATACTAACATTTCCAATGGCAAGTAACCCCTTGTCGAAGAAGAGAACGATTCCCAGAAATGAGAAGAAGACACCAAAACCAGTCAATCCCAGCCCAATCTCTGTTCAAAACCGAATTGTTTAATGGAACCATTTTAGAAAACTAATCAATATAGATAATAACAACTCATCCACATAAAAAATTTCTATATCTTAGGCTTAATCAAAGGCAGTTGACAATAACTTGGGGGACAGGTTACTTTGTAAAGGACGAATAGGATTCACATGTCTTGAATGCCAAAAAGATCTCCTAGTAACTCTTAAATCCTATTTTATGTATAGCCTTCTGAACCGTTAGTTTTAACAGTGGCTTAAATTCAGCTTGTAGTAATCACATCTATACAACATAACTTTCCTTTTGGTAAAAACAACAAAAATAGAAACCTACACCCTCGGATCATCAAGTACTGGTTATTATGTGGTTTAGATGTCATCTGTCAATGTGTTCATTATCTTCTCAATGTTTCAATAGGCAGAAACAGCAACATGTAGCACCGCTTCAAACAATAAACATAATACATTATACATGCGGATCACACATATTGGTCCAAGTCTTAGATGCGCAAGTAAAGATGTCATTTATGGAGCCCAGCTTTAACAATTATACCAGATGATCTATGTTTCTACACAGCTAACAAGATTTTCAACACTTTGTGTATCCGTTTCACTTTAACATACATACACAAACATTTATATACATCAAAGAATTACAAAACGAACCGGAACGAAAAAGAAGTACAGCAGTTATGAACTTACTTTTCCAGTCATCCATCTCGAAACCAACCATCTTTGCCTAATCAGACGAAATCCTCCAAATGTCAAATCAAATCAAATCACCCTCGAAAACTGAACCACAATCAAAACATATCTAATTATAACTAAGTCAATAAAAACTTGTCAAAAATCAATAA
The DNA here is from genome assembly GCA_022545495.1 of Chrysanthemum lavandulifolium. Taxonomy (NCBI): domain Eukaryota; kingdom Viridiplantae; phylum Streptophyta; class Magnoliopsida; order Asterales; family Asteraceae; genus Chrysanthemum; species Chrysanthemum lavandulifolium. The sequence continues at coordinate 208,674,102 of CM040240.1, forward strand.
ATAAACACGAAAATCAGCATTTTCTTTTTATTTGACAACGCTAAACATCAACATATCAGACAAGAATTTTCCTCATAAACATTATTAGATTTGGATCAATCAATATAGATTTTCATAGCCTACTCTACCCCTACCCTTCGGATCCGCTAAACCTACACTTATTAACTCAAATCAACGACCAATAAATTTAGGATCTGCTAAACCTAAGCATTCTAAACTCGAACCAGCACATCGAATAAGCTAATAAAAACTAAAAATAGACATAGATAACCTCATTTATACTCATAAACATCATCAAATTCAGAACAAAATCAATATAGCTTAAATAACCTATACATCCAAATCCACTAAACCTAAAGAGTAGTGATATAGATGACTAAAACATATGCCTAAAGACATGCCTAATCAATTTATTATTTGGAACATGTCATATGCATTTTCTCATTATCTTCACCATTTATCTTGGCAAGTGTCACAATCTTACCATTAGTCATATTTTCAGGCATGTTTATTAGGCATGCAAATCATTTTCCAAACCTAAATTTCCTTACCTAATTCAAGATCGAATCAGTAAATCGAACACAAACAGATACAATAATTTAGCAAAATTATAATATCTACAGATGCAGAACACATCAGATCTTCAAATCAAATGCAATCACTTCGAAATTAGATATACAAGATGTTCAAAATTTAGGGCAAACTATCATCTAAACTTGCTAAACACCATACGAACACAAAAGTCAGCATAAATTAGGTCAAAATCATTTCTAGCTTCAAATGAACCTAAATCCACATATAACGACACATCCACCAAATTTAACAAAACGGATAACACTAAACATCAAATCTTCAAAAGTAAACAAAATTACGCTGAAATCAACATATAAACACTAAAATCATCATATATAACGACAATTATCCACGTAAACATCATCAACATTAGGTCAGAATCATTATACCTTCGAATTATCCTACAATTACAGATAACGCGGCACTTACGAATAAACAGTAACATCGAAGCTTCAATATGATACAAAATCAGCTCATAACAAATTAACAACTAGTAAAACAGTGATATAACCTATTCAAATATTAGGTCAATACATCATCTAAACACTAGACTCGACATAAATTAGATCAAAATCAGTTCTAGCTTCAAAGAGCCTACATTCACAGACATGGACGGACCTTCATAGGGGCTAAGGAGGGTTGTGCAGCCCAAAAAAAAAAAAAAAAAAAACAAAATTTTGGGGCAATAGTGTAATATTTTGATATTTTAAGGGTAGTTTTATTCCCTAATTAGTTGGCCTCCTAAAAATTTGGCATCTAAAACTCAGCTCATCAATATGATAATATCAAAAAAGTGAAATGGCAGTGTATACATGTATTCTCTCAAATTGCAGTGGATGTTTTGATAATTTCCCTTGGTGTCTTTTGAAATGTGGTTTCGCTTTTCTTTTGAAATAACCATATCTATGTTTTAATAAAGAAAAGCTAGTTAAAAGTTCTAATAATTTCGGCCCTCCCAAGAATAATTGTCAAGTTCCGTCTATGTTCACAGATAACGAGACAGATACATTCACCGAATTTAACAAAAAAATACGGGTAACACTAAACATCAAATCTTCAAAATTAACAAAATTAGGTCCAAATCAACATATAAACAATAAAATCAGCACATTTAACCACAACTTTCCTCATAAACCTCATCGAAATTAGGTAAAAATCAATCTACCCATATATTAACCTAACATCAGATCTTCAAAGCTAAACAATTTTACTGTGTTACAATCAGTCAATCAGTGAGCTAGAAATATGAACTGTTCAAAAATTAGGTCAACATTCGCTATATAATTAACCTAAAGCTACGATACCGATATATTTAACGATAACACTTCAAAGTAAGGTCAAAATCAACATCTAAACACTAATATCAGCATAAATAACCACAATTTATCCTCGTAAACCTCATCAAAATTAGGTCAACGTCAATCTAGCTTTAAAGTAACCTAACAGTACATCTAACGATATATTCAACAAATTCAAATACAATAACATCAGATGTTAGAAACTAAAAATAAAAAGTCATAACAATCAGTAAATTAGCGATACGCGCTCAAAAATTACGGCAAAACATCATCTAAACACTAAAATCAACATAAATTAGGTCAAAATTATTTCTAGCTTCAAATGAGCCTAAATTCACAGATAACGATATATTCCACGATTTAACACGAAACACTAACATCAAATCTTCAAAATTAGATCAAAATCAACATCAACACCTCATAAACTCATCAAAATTAGGTAAAAATCAATCTAACCTAAAACTACAAATAACGCAGCAATTACGAATAACAGTAACATCAGATCTTCATAGCTAAACAAAATTAGGTCAAAATCAATCTACCTTCATAACATGTATATTCAACGAATTCGTATACAATAACATCAGATCGTCAATTTTAAACAGCATCAGTTCGAAATGAATAGTAAATTAGATATAATTAGATATACCTGAGTGAAAATTTGGGGCAAAATAGTGACCGGTGAGATTCAGTTAAGCAGAAAGAAGTTAGTTATAACGGAATAGTTTTTATGTTTGTGTGTGTGTTTTTAGTGTGTGAAATTGGGGTGAAGAAAGAGGATTTATATGGCTGTGTTTTTTCATGTTAATTGTGTGTGAAGGAATTGATTGTGATTAGTGTGGTGATGTGTTTTTTCGAAACTTTTGGATAATGGCAGTTTTAGTCCTTGTATTTTTTCTGTAGATAATAATAATAAGACTAAAATACACGGTTGATCCCTAAACTTGGCAACACGCTTCGTGATGGGACAAAACTCGGCATTATTATCGCCAGAGGTCCAAACCTTGGCCTTTAAATGCCAAACTCGTCCCTTGACCAATAATTCCGTTGTTAACGTTATGTTGGTGAGGCAAACCGTCTTTCACCGTAGCGCATTAAATAAAAACCGTTATGCGGTGTTTGTAGCTAGATATATGTGTGTAACACGGTTTGGTCGACATTTATCATCCATCCTAAACTATCCTACAAAACCGGTCTCTACAAAACGATAATCGTTTCAAGATGGTACGTTCTTTGGTGTGGTAAACAGTTTATTCTTCGTGACTTTATGGACCTCTGCGCCAACTAGGGCGCCGATTCTTTGGTTGTCTGTTGAAGTAAGTGCGTCTTAATATTTATTATGTTAGTTTGTTTTCGGAAGCGACAAAGTACATTGTAACAATGGTGGTTATTTAATGACTTGTCATAATCATCAATAGGATCTTCTTTGCGGTGGATAAGATGGTATGATCCCGAAATATGCGCTCGCTCAAGAATGATCATACCAGCCTTTTGAGGGGGAGAAATGAGCTTGAGGCAAGATTAGTAGCTGCTCAAGGTGATGTGTGGAAGTGGATGATTTACCTGGTGCTAAGTTGGATGTTGTTCTTCATTCTTTATGCATTGGGATAACTTTTTTACCTTTTATGTAGTGACGCGAGATGGTTTATGTTCTGTGATGTGTCTCACGACTACTAGTTTTAAATTTATAACAAGGATTACCGAATTAAGCTAAGAACACACGGGCAAGTATGACCCTTTCGTATGTAGTTAGTTTTGGTTGGTAAGCCGAGGTCATTCACTAGGATTCGGGTGTTTTCAATTGTGAAGAATCTATGTAATAGCAAGTAACACGAAAGTGGTAAATGGTTGTCACGTCCCAAAATACCATATAAGCAACAAGTAACACGAAAATAATGATTGTTTAATTCAATAAGATTAAAAACTATACTTGCTTAAACTAGTTTTTATCCTTGATTAGTATGATTGTGTTAACCTCTTCTTAACATGTTGGTTATGATAATTAGTTGGTGTACTAATCTATTGTTCTTACAAGTTAAACCATGATCAAGAGTTTAGTTTATAAAAACAAGCATTAAGTCTAACCAATCAATTCAAGATCAATTCAAGTTTCATAAGTTTACTTTCATAAACTTAAACACAAAAACATCCATTTGTTTCATCAAATTGCTTAAGAAATGGTCAATACAAAAGGTAACCGATTATAGACAAAGGTTACAATTGATTGTAAACAACTAATCTTACGACCTTTTAGATGTTTCCAATCAATCCAACTTGATAATCAAAAGCGTTCTTATTACAACCACACTTTAGTTTCTTTGTTTAACCAAGAATAATGGGTAAAAACAATCATCCATGATAAAATGATTATAACTAGTTGAATAACAATAAGTTCTTTCGACCTCTACGATTACTATCAACTAGTCAAACTTGATTAACAAATGCCACTATGAAACTTTAGCACAATTGGATCTTAGAATCAACTTGAAATTGAATTAAAACATGTTAACACAATCATAAACTAATCATACGATAATCAACATCATTTAAGCAAGTGCATAAAGAAACTAGCCACCATAGCAAACATAAACATAAACTCGTAACTTTGAACATTAGAAAACATGATTAAAGGTCTTACAATGATTGAAATGAGATTAGAAATGATGTAGTAATGATGCCTCAAGTATTGGTGATGACTTCGATGGTTTGACCTCCAAATGATGACTTCTTGGACCTCCAAAGTTTCTGGAACTTTATGAACGAATTTAGGCTTTGAGAGAGTAGTGGTGGTAAGATAGGTGTGAGAGAAGATCTCAATTTGTGGTGTATGAAATGAGGTCAAAGGCCTCTATTTATACTACTTCCAAGGTTTAGGGTATTAAATGCTCAACTTGGTCTCCAAGGAGTTGGAAGGACTAGAAACTGAGTGGGAAGGACCTAGAACCGTTTGGAACAAGTTTGTAACCTTAGTAATGAAGAAATGGCTGTATCAGGCCTCCCAACCGAATCGGTTGGGCTCCAACCGTTCGGTTGGTCTTCTTGACCACTCTCCAACCGGATCCGGTTGCGGGGCTCGACCGATCGGTTGGGAGCAAGTTGGCAGAAAATTACAAAAACCAAAGTTGTAGATCTTTCTCTTAGCTTTCCGTGGCCGCGAACCGGGGGTCAAACGGAGTTCGTATGTAAAAGATATGGCCAAAATGGTGAAGGTGTGTCGGGAACAACGAGTCTTCCAATATGTGTTCGTTTAAGATTCTTTCTTCTTTTCTTTCTCGTTTTCCTTCTTGAACTTTATTCTTGAGTCTTTGGACCACTAACTTGATGACTTAATATTCTAGAATATACTCCACAAGTATTGCTTTTGTCTGGAATTCTTCGTATATGGAGAAATCTTCGTATTTTACTTCTTTTTCCGTCTTTTTCTCCACTTTCCTGTACTTGGCTACAAATGAACTAGCAAACGTACTTTTGTACAATTAAGCATCAAAAGCATATGATTATAACCAAATAACACACATAAAATCACAGATAACGCTACTAAAAACATGCACAATTTGAGCGTTATCATTCTGTATCTTGAATTGTAGTAACCTTGTTATGAAGTATTCAGTTTGGTTTGTTTCTGATTTTCAATGCGTTATGGGTATGCAGATGGTTAGCAATTTGTTTAGGGTTGACTTTTAAATGTCAACATTCTTATGAGGTTCTGTTTAGCTTACTTTTGATGCAAATTATTCACACATCAAGCTTAGTCAATCTAAAAAAATACACAATAATGACATGGTTCCATAGTTAATGCAAATGGATATAATTCCAAATGCATAAAATTGCATACTTTTCAAAGCATGAGAACTATAGTTAGACACACACACACACATATGTTTTTAGATTACATAACTTTTCCATAGGAAATAAACTAGATGAAACATTGTCTAGATAATTAGCATAATGTAATCGACCTACGCGAGGCCATCATTCTTTCCAAAGGCACTGCACGCCTAGTCATTCTTCGTGTAGCAGGTGGGTTCAAGCGAAAATGCTTGAACATCACTTGACTTGGTGAGAATCGGTGGGATTGATCATGTTGCTGGATTGACAATGGGCTTGGTCATACATGCGTGGATCGGCAGTTGCTTCATCTTGATGTTTCGGGATTGTGTTGGGATGCATCATGTATGATGGGATCTTGATTCTTGGATCTTGATTTTCGATTGAACACCACTTCCTTGAACGCACTAACTTGACTTTCAACAACACCTGTACCTTGACTTCTTTATTTGTCGCTACTTTTTATTTTTAGGATGTCTCTTTTTTGCCGCAGCTTTTTGTAGGCACTTGTTTGACATTTCCTTATTGGCGGTTCGACTACTTTCACCCACCATACCCTAGGCATGTTACCCGGTTGTGTCCAAAGAATGCCACAAATACTACACTTAACACTCTTCCATGCCCTTGACAAATTACCATCCTTCATAATCTCTTCACTTTCGTGAGCTATCCTAACTCTTTTCTACCTCTTGCAAGAGGCGGGTTTGTTTCGGATTTCGATTGGAACAATTGTTGTTGGCATAGTTGATTTTTCCCAATGTTCACTTTGCTAGTTATAGGCTCGACATGGTGTTTGTAGGTTGCCTCCCAAGTGAGAAGATAGTAACAAGGATGAGCCCATGTTTCTGACTCCTACTTGTTGCCCATTTAAAGCCATATTCAATTGGTAGAAACAACATGTTTACCGGTAAACTCTGTTATCTCCCATCTTCGCAAGTACAAGACTGTGTACAATATTAACTACACATTGGTCACCCCATGGTCCACTAACTCAAACTTAGTTCCCCATTCCATAAAACATTATACTTAATGACCTCTTTCTTAATACCTCTAGCATGTGTTGTGCAGTTGGTGTTAGTGGCCCATCATTCTTCTCAATCACCATAAGAACATGCATTATCCTCTTCATACAATATTCTCGATGTATTCTAAGGTCGTAATAATTGGTTTGCTTAAACCTCAATTATTTTGTCATGAAACACTTGACACATGTTATTAAGTAACACATCGAGTAGCTCTCCTAAAGATTACAAGTAATAAACATGTATTAATTATAATCTGTTTATCTTGCATTAACAAATACATTAATCAAACAGATAGATCACTTACATGAAAAATGTGACCTTGACCAATGGATCGGTGGTATCTTACTTAACCAATCATGGGCTTGTTGATTAAGTTTCTTGAGATCGCCATAACTTTCAAAAGCTGTACTGTGATTAAGGTCATTGCACATTTCCACAAATGCTCTTTGTAGGCCCTACCTTTCCATTGCGGTTTCATTTTCTCATGAATGCTTCTAATCTGTAACTGTGTTTTGCACTTGGAAAAACTTCTCATGACTCTACTTATATCCTACACAAAATCAAATATGTTTCCGTCTGTTTCAAAACAGAGACTTAAATTCATGAACAGAAAAGAGAGTACCTTTTCCATGTCAAGAATAAAAGTGATGCTTGAAATTGGCCCAAGTGCTATATCATTGGATAAACAATGAAGAAACCAAGTCCATGATCCTATGTTTTCGATTCAACAAAAGCATAAGTTTAAATGGTATATACCATTGTTGCTATCAATTCCACATTGCCATGATTGACCATTCAAAGGACCACGAATCGAAAAGCACCCAATTTCAACAATGATCTCCCACGCCTTTAAATCCTTGCTTGAGTAGCTAAACAAACATACACTCTCTTGAATTCTCCGTTGGAAGAGCCTCATCCGGAGGTCGCTCCACATTCATCACCATTGTTGTATTGGGTTTGTCTTCTGCAACTCTTGAACATAATCTCAACATGGTAAATTGTAGCTTGAATTGACCCCGATGGTGTTATTGTTAGGTTTTGGCCCTTAAAACCTTCCGCAGGGACACTTGAAGCTCAGATTGGTTGGTAAGTTGATTATGGATGACTTGACAGAAGCGTGGATTTGTTTCAACTTGTCCGTAATTTTTCGTGAGATATAGCTAAGGTCAAAAGCTCGATTTCCTTGATTGCAAACAAGTGTGTTGCTCATTATATGTTACCGACCGACTGATACCTGCCTCACCATTCCTGCCGACAAACAATAGCCATGGGCGAGTATTTGTGAAGGGTCCTTTTGCCGAAAGCAATGCATTTATACCCTTCCGCTTAATGGACTTGTAGATGAGCCTATATCCACCCATGACCTTCACTTGGGCCCGAAAGTGGAACACAACCCTCCACCTCCACCGCCCTTATTCTTGTTTTGTCATTCTTCAAAAGAAACAACTCCCTCATAGTTTCTCTCGAATGCTCTCTTACTAGGTTTTTACTCCCTGCATTAGCAAACCTCGACCAACATAGAAAAGTGGTATAGACTCCATTTGCAAAGTCTCGTTTGGAAACAAACATAGTCACCGCAAAATACATCATCAACCATCACTGTAAATCATTTACCAACCGCTATCATCACTTATATTCTTGGTTGTTCTCGCTTCACCTAACTCATTACTCGACCTATTTATACCATACCAAGTTGTGCATCATTCTCCGACAAGTGTTCTCTTCATTTGGTTCAATTGAATCATCAACTGCATTGCCTAAGTCACTAGTGTCACTCGCTTGTAACAGAGTAACATCAACAACAGGATCCTGTTCCATGTTATTGTCATAAACAGAAGCGCATCTTACAAGATGATTATCATGAGTCAATTGAAACAGAGTTACATCCACATCAGGCTCCTTAAACTTGTTATTGACATCAACTAGTGCTCTTCCTGCTTTGTCTAAATGCTTCTCCTGAGTCAACTGAAACAGATTAACCTCAAAATTTTCAGGCTCCTCAAAGTTGTTATTGACATCAACTAGTGCTCTTCCAACTTTGTCTAAGTGCTTCCCCTGACTCACTTGGAACACATTAACCTCAACATTATCAGGCTCCTTTATAGCATTGTCCTCATCAATAAGTACTAAAGCACGCTCACTGTTATGAATAGGTTGGCTAGAAAATGAGCAGTCTAAGGTGGAAAATACTGGCTCAATGTTTGGCAAATTGCTAGATTCACCAATATCATTGATGTCCACAGGCACTAGCAAATGAGAAGTCTACAACAGGATTGAATAGCAGCAGTAGCAACTTTTCTCCTATCTTCATCCATCTCCCAAAACACAGTCTTAATTGATTGTGGGGACATTTCAGAAAGTTCTAATCTAGTCTTCCCTATTTCCACATAGACGTCTATCAGCTTATGCTCTATGACAACATCTTTCAACAAGTCAACATTAGCAGCTTCACGCAAAGAAAACAAACCATCATCTAATGTACAACCAGGCTTAAGAAAGTAGAAATAATTGGTTTGTCCAGTCTCATAACCGATTTGGGTCATGAGAGCATCCATTTCATCAACGGATACCTCTTTTATTTTCACAAGATCAACAAGGCATTTCTTGCCTCCTTGATATATCCCACGGAAAGTATTTGAATGTACCTTCATAATGGAACATTCACTTATGATAAAAATGTACAAAACAATGTTAAGCTAAAGTTACCTAAAAGGGGAATAACTTAAATAGTCGTACTAACATATAATTGTAATAGGCTCTAACCAAAAAAGACTTACAATATCTCCTTATTGCAGCTCTTTCCTCCGTTTCACGATCATCATAGAAAAGATATTCTCTTACTCGCCACAGAGTAAATCCAAGGTGGTTGTTTGTTATTTTCTTACTTAGATTATTTGATTTGATGATAGACATTGCATTAGGGTTTTCTGGGTAGGCTTCCAAAACAAGTTTGGGAATGAGCAATGAGTACACAACTTTGTTATATTGTACATAATGGCGGGAAATTGGACAAGACATCTGCTACAGTAAATAAAGTAAAATGACTATTGTACCCTCAACAGTAACATGATAACGGGTTTTTTTGGAGTGTAACGGAACGTTGACAACGCCGATATTGGTCAAGGGACGATTTTGGCATTTAAAGGCCAAGGTTTGGACCTCTGGCGATGATAACGCCGAGTTTTGTCCCATCGCGAAGCGTTTTGCCAAGTTTAGGGACCAACCGTGTATTTTAGTCTAATAATAATAAGGGAGAATTTCATGTATGTCCTTTTTAAAGTTTAATATTACGTAAATATTTTTCTCATTAACATAAATATCCTTCCCACTTTTATAATTACATCAACGCCTTTTCAAATTTTTGTAATTACATCGATATCTTTCCCTAACTTTAAATTCTCACATATATCCATAAATCAATTAAATTATAATTATATTGATTTTCAATTCAAGATACTATTATTTATCTCTGACATTCATTATAATTATAATGTTTATATATATTTTTTGGCCACCATTTATGAAAGAATATGATAACATAATTACAGAAATTTGGATATATATACACACTAGATGTCGAAGCCCGCCCGATGGGCGGGCATGACTTATAATTATCGCTGACATATTTTCCTATAGCGAAAAATAATTTTTTGAACGCTTATATTAACAAGCTCCAAAAGCGAAAATTCAAACACAAGGAATTGAATAACAGAGGCAAATCAGCTTCTAATGAACTCCGTGTATAAAGTCTACATTCAAGTCTCAATGAGTCTACTACGAAAAGTTACACTAACATAACGTCCAAATATACCATATAGAAATTATACCAAAAGACTACAGAAACATGGTTAAGGAAGAACAACTTCAATAAGCCTGCCCAACCCATCTTGAGCCACCTAAATGGCTCGTTTTGACCCATGACCCACCCATTTCGGAACTTTTAGTTCTTAATGGACGATGCTAGCTTTAACTCGCCTCTTCGGGTTGCCATTTGATCAGGTATGCGCTACCAGCATGATATTGCCTATCATTGAAGCTCGATCTTAGCTTTAGCTCCCCTCTACGCGTTGTCATTTCATCGAGTACCTCAGCAGAATCAATTTTAAGTCACTTACCATGCTTTCTTGATCAGCTCCTTCCTTCTGTTGATAAGTGAACATAAAAACTTTGAGTCATAAATTAAACTATGGATTTGTCATAATTTATAATTAAAATGATCTGATTAATTGTGATCATTCAGAGGTTAGATTTTGCTCATATTTACTAATAATTAAAGATATATAATGAAGCAATAAGTCGTAACATTTAGAAGAAAAATGAAAATATTAGGAAGGCATTAAGTAGAAATGTTTGTGATGCACGTTAAAGAAGTTGTAAATGAACAATTTTGCCCGAAAAAACACTAAATCTGTTTAAATGTCATACTGAAATCAAACCTGCCCACACTCCCTATGTTTAGTTTGGTTCTCGGGTCTATTTTTTTAATCTAAAAGAACTAATTTTTGGTTGACTTGTCTTTAATATTATACATCGGTTAAATGGATGAATTGACATAGCCGTGCAAGACTCATGCTTTGAACTGGACGCCCAATGTATTCCTAGCAGCATCAATCTCCATTAATTTGCCTCATTTACTAAGTACGTAAACAGCACCTAGGAGTTTCTTATTAGTAAGCTTAAACAATCTCATGATTTTTTGTAAGTTGGAGCATCTCTGTTGTAATTAGGGGTTTATAGTTCTTTTTAAATGATGACATGAACAGCCACAAAACGACCATTTTCATGAGTTTATACTCCAGGATTAATAAGAATATGAACACATGCCTGCTTCGTAAAATCAGAATTTGACTCGGAATTATGTGTGAGAAACGGTTGGTGACTGGTAAAGTAAATGGATCAGACTTGCTCAATCCAAAACTATGTAACGGTTCAAGTAATAATGGCATCATGGTAATTTGGTAGGTGTATCATTTTGTGGATTTAATCCCCGCTCCTCATAATCTTCTATGTCACAACATAAGAAATGGCTATTAGTAAAAAATATTCTAAGCACAAATGTTCTTTTAAGTCTTTTCGCACTACTCTCTAGTTGTCTCTAACACTTATGCATTGCAAACTTATCATAACATATGTGGTGAACATCCACATGTATGTGGGGACTCGGCTGACCTGTGGACCAATGCAACACTTCGACATGATCCACAAAACTTGTATGTATTGGAAGAGTTGCCTTTCACATCTACAACAGAATTATCAGTACTACTAACATTGCTAGTGATATTTTTTGTATTCCATCTCAACAATATTTATCAGTACAATAAATAAATATGTCATTCCGAATGTTCAATGATTTCTCCACTTCAACCTGAGATTTTGCCTTTCTAGCAAATAAATAAAAAAGGTAACTGATAAATAAAAAAAGTAAGTGAAATAGCCAAAAAGCTCAAACTATTCGACTATGGAATGTTCGAATTAAGTGTTGCTTTATTTTCAAATACCAAATATCTGCGGTGATAACTAATCATGTTTTTATTTATTTTTTGTTGATGCTATATTGGTGGAATTATCTTGAAAGTGTTCATGCTTAATTAGTAAATTTAGTCAAGTTCAGTTATAAGATATGACCACTTAATTCGGTTATAAGACGTTGCGGGTCTCTTCCTCCGAATGTCTTGAACCTATATATGCCACCGTAACATAATATACATACCGAGGGTTCATAAGACAAAGAAAATAGAAGCAAAAACAGTGAAGAAATACAAAGAGTTACATACCATCCTCGCCAATTCTCGGTCCGATTTTGGGCATCGTCTTGTAGGCTGGTTTGAAATCATCACAAGAAATGAATTGCATGTATTGCTCTGTCAGTATTATGTAATGGATCGTTATTAAGATATTGCTCAACATGGGTTCTTTCTGTAAGTTGGGTCATGATTCGTAACTATAATTGGGGTCATATGCACAAGGTATGTTCGTAATATAAATTGAGGAGGGGGCCTTACAACTGGATTGTGAGATTGATAAGATAACATCAACCACTTCACACCTTGAAAGGCTCATTGTCGGTTCTGAAGACACTCCCAGGCACATAATGCAACCAAACTGGTATACCAATGTATTATATACAGTAACTTGTTAGGAATTAAAAACAAATGAAGTCACATACTGCTGATGTACCACCATGTATTGTCCTTTTTAGCTAAAAAACACGGATTTGAAGTATTATTCGATAAAGAATCACAGTCATTGACTCACCCGAAATTCCATTCTGCAGCAACAAATGGCCCAATTCGGAGAATCAGAAACATACCAGCATCCTGAACTATCTTCACAAATTTGGGTAGATCATACCTTCCACCAAAATAGTACTACAATAACCCATTGAGAAAATACGTAAACAATCAATTAGTCATCATCCCGACAATGAAACAAGCGATCGTTCAAGTATAATGGTCTCGAAAAGCCAAATGTTCCATCCGCATATAAAGATTAAATGGCACTCACATTGCTCGGTGATGGTTCGTGACCATTCCGTATCACGACGTCTCAATCACATCTATACCTCCTTCTTTCACTATTTTACCAATCCAGCCACATCTATCACATCGTAAAGTTGTAAAGTTATGTCA
>CM040240.1:208687554-208731981 GCA_022545495.1 Chrysanthemum lavandulifolium
TGAGTGAATACGGCGTTTGCTATGTTTGATTTTGTTTTCGATTTTGTATGTCATTTTGCTTATATGTGTATATGTCGTGGATGCCTTGCCCCGCTTCGTTCTCCTTGTTATCCGCTCATTCGGATATCGGTATAAGTGTGTTCGCAGGATCCTCATTGACTCATTGATTCCTTTCCGTTCACGACCTTGTTATCGCCTTATTTCATTTCGCATTTCGATTTTATGTAGCTTCGTTTTGTTATATCATTCACCGGGCTTTTAAGCTCGGTAGCATTTCTTTTCTGCGGCAGGTTTTTAGGTTGGAAGATGGGCTTTGATGGGTGAGAGTTGGAATATCCGGTGGACCGACCCTAGTTACCTTATTATCTTGGACTTACTTTGACGGGCTATTGTTTTAAGATTTCATTTTATTTTAGACATTTTGGATTTTGTAATTTTCGTTGTAAGTCATTCGTTTATATGACTTGACAGTTTATTTTATAATGCTTCCGCTTGAAATTTTTTTATTGTATGTTCTGATATGACACCAGAATGTGACACTTCTACCCTTGCCGGGTTGGGGTGTTACAGCTATAATGGGAATAATTATGAGGCAATTAATGGGCCGATTAATTCTCATAATTCCATTTGACTAGCTAAGAGTAACCTCATATAAATAGGAGATCTGTATATGCATGAAGGACACACACAGAAAACGATTAACACTTATAAGCAGAGACGGACCTAGCATGTAACATTGGGGGGCAGGCGCCCCCCATAGCTAGCCGAAAAAGTTGATATTTTAGTGTAATTTTTATTTAATTTTGACCTTTTTTCGAAAATGACCCCACCAAAAATTCAAATTGCCCCCCACTCACATACTAAAATCTAACATTTAACTCTTTAAAGCCTTATAAATCTTTCATGTCTAAGTAAAAATACTCGATTTATCATTACGTTTCTAGTTTTTTCTTTCGCATTTTGTTGCTATCGTAAAAAAAAATTTTTTGCCCCCCCACATTCTATTTTTCTGGGTCCGTCACTGCTTATAAGCGCAAGGGTTATTGAATTGTGCCTAATTCTATAACTACATTTGGTCTTATCCCAGTAGATATTCGTGTAACCTGCATTAGGGTCGAATAGTTTACTTTGGAAAGTGATCACACGATTCCAAGTGATATCCCAGTAACCACCTAGTGGTATTTGTTTCTCACGACCGTTATTTGTTTCTGTTGAATTGATTATCTAACCTGCTCGGGAGTTACCACACCAAAATCAAAGTAAACTATTTTGTGATAATCAATGGTCTGCGCAATGAAACATATGGCTTCAAACTTTGCCAAGCTTGATAAGTTTGAAGGGTGAACTTTAGGAGGTGGCGAAGAAGATGCACTTCTTGCTTTCCAGCATGAGTGTGGTGTATGTGCTAACTACACCTATTCCTGATGATGGGGATGATGCTACTGTGGTGCAGATTAGGAGAAGGAGCAAATGGGAGAAGGATGACTACATATGCATAGGTCTTATTCTCAATGGTATGTCGATTCTCTGTTTGATATTTATCGAACTTTGAATCTTCCAAAGAACTGGATTCCTTGGATGCCAAATATATGGTGAGGATGCATCAAGTAAGAAGTTTCTTGTTAGTAATTTCATTTTACAAAATGACCGGTTCAAGACCGGTCATGGAACAATACAATGAACTTCTTGGAATACTTGGAAGGTTTACACAACACAATATGCACATGGATGAGGCTATTCAAGTCTCTTGTGTTATTGATAAACTTCCTCCTTCTTGGAAAGATTTCAAGCATACCTTGAAACATAAGAAAGAGGAATTAACTCGGTTGAGTTAGGCGATCATCCGCACATTGAGGAATCTCTCAAGGTGCGGGATAATGACAAGCCAAAGGGTAGCAATGTCTTGGACCATCATTGTCAATATGGTAGAGCATAACAACTCCACCGGTACAATGACAACAAAGGCAAACGCAAATATCATGACAACACAAGGCGCAGATCCTAACAAGAAGGCAACACCTACTTGTTGGAAATGTGGCAAACCGGTCACATTAAAAGGGACCTATGGGTGTTAAAGTTGGTGGTAAAGCCAATGGATCGGCACTAATGGTTCGAGGAGTGGTGGTTCTTCCAACTCACCGAAAGGTCGAATATGGTTAATAAGTCTTTTCGGTTTATTATGTTACATATGTATCTCGAATCTCATTATGTGCGGGATGATGATGTTGCGTGGTGGGTTGACTCAGTGCAACAATTCATGTGTGCAAAGATAGAAGCGGTTCAAGACTTATGAGTCACCGAATGATGGTTCTATTCTTCACATGGGAAATGAGTCAACAACCTTGGTGCATGGTCGTGGTTGTGTAGATCTTAGGTTTAGTTCAGGAAAGATTGTAACTTTGTTTAATGTTATTCATGTTCCTGATATAAGGAAAAACTTGGTTTCAAGTAGTGTTTTGAATAATCATGGATATAAACAAGTTATTGAGTCTAATAAATTTGTGCTTTCTAAGCATGGTGTTTTTATTGGTTTTGGTTATTTATGTAATCAAATGTTCAGGCTTAATATTTCTACTGACATTGTTAATTCAGCATTTGTGACCACCACTGACACTGACTCTACCCTATGGCATGCAAGACTTGGCCATGTACACTATAAAAGAATGCAAGATATGTCTAGGGATGGTTTAATCCCAACATTTGACATGGACACTGAAAAGTGTAAAACTTGCATGTTGACCAAGATAACCAAGAAACCTTTTCGGGTGTTAGTCGTGAGACTAAGGTCTTGAGCTTATACACGATGACACATGTGATTTGCATGCCACTCCTTCTTTGGGGAATAAGTACTTTGTGACATTTATTGATGATGCTTCTAGATTTTGTTATGTCTATCGTTACATACCAAGGATGAAGCATTAGATAAATTCAAAGTGTTTAAAGCGAAGTTGAATTACAACTTGGGTCTTTGATCAAAAGATTAAGGATCGATAGGGAGGTGAGTACATGGATACTCAGTATTTTCGATCTGTTGGTATAATCCATGAAACGATCGCCCTTTATACTCCTCGGCAAATGGTATTTCGAAAGGAAAAGTGGTGTTGAAGGAGATGGTTAATTCCATGTTGTCATATTCGTGATCGAGTCAAGGGTTACGGGGTGAAGCTATGTTAATAGCTTGATATTTATTAAATAGGGTTCCCAACAAAAGGAACAAGGTTACCCTTATGACTCGGACTAAAAGGAAACCCAACCTGAATTATCTCAAGGTTTGGGGTTGTAGAAACATTGTAAGACTCCCGATCAAAAGATGAAAACTTTGGGTGAAAGAGGCATTGATCGCATCTTTGTTGGATATCTTGAGCATTCCAAGGCTTTTAGGTTCTATGTTATTGAACCTAATGAATATATTTCAATTAACTCAATAATTGAATCAAGGGATGCGACTTTGATGAGAATAGATTCTCATCATCCCTAGACCAAGTCGAGGATTCCTAATGGAACTCATGACACCGGTGTATCGAGGTCCACGATGAGGTTGTGGTTCAACAACCTAAACACCGTGCTCGGGAAGAGCAAAAGGGTCGAGACTCAAAGTCATGTGGACTCGAGTTTCAACTATACTTGGTTGAAGGAACAAGGGATGAGGTCTCGACCAATACTCCTATTGCTTCATTGTTGAGGATGATCCCAAGACATTTGAAGAAGTAATGAAGTCCCGTGATATTGCTTTCGGAAAGAAGCTATCAATGATGAGATGGATTCCATCATGGGATCAACACTTGGGTGTTGGTTGATCTACCTCCAGTTGCAAACCTTTGGGTTGCAAATGGATTTTCAAAAGGAAAATGAAGGTAGATGGAACTATTGAAAAGTTCAAGGCTAGACTAGTCATTCGGGGCTTTAAACAAAAGTCGGGGATAGACTATTTTGATACTTATGCCCTCGTGGCTCGACGCATTCATAAGATCGCGATTGCTTTGGCATCTATTCACAATCCGGTTATTCATCGATGGATGTGAAGAAAGCTTTCTTGAATGGTGAATTGGATGAGGAGGTTTACATAAACCAACCTCGTGGCTTCATCATGCTGGCAATGAAAACAAGGTGTGTAAACCGATTAAGTCTCTTTATGGACTTAAGCGGGCACCTAACAATGGCATCAAAATTTTGATGAAGTGGTTTTGTCTAGTGGTTATGTTCTTAACCAAGCTAACAAATGTGTATATAGCAAATTTGATGAATCGGTAAAGGAGTCATCATTTGTCTATATGTTGATGACATGTTGATCTTTGCACCGACCAAAATCAGGTTGACCGACAAAGGAATTTTGTCATCAAGGTTCTCCATGAAGGACATGGGGAGGCGATGTTATCCTTGGTATAAGGATTAAACATGAAAGTAAAAGAATTTCTATCTCGGTCTCATTATATTGAGAAGGTGTTGAGGAAATTCAATTACTTTGATTGTACTCCAATGAGTACACCTATGGATACTGTGAGAAGTCGATGCCTAATCATGGCAAGGCGTCGTATCTCAACTTGAGTATTCTAGGGTAATTGGTGCTGATGTATGCCATGACTTGTACAAGGCCCGATATTGGTTTTGCGGTGGGAAAATTGAGCGGTATACTAGTAATCCTAGTGCTCATCATCGGCAAGCGATTCGAGAGTATCTTGAAGTATTTGAAGAGAACTATGGATTATAGTATCTCATATATCGTTACCCATCGGTGTTGGAAGGTTACACCGATGCAAGTTGGATCGATAACATCAAGACAATTTGTCTACCGGTGGTGGGTATTCTACTTGGTGGAGGTGCAATTTCTTGGGCATCAAAGAAGCAAACTTGCATCAACAGTTCAACAATGGAATCTGAATTTGTGGCTTTAGCAATTCTTTGGTAAAGAAGTCGAATGGTTGAAAACTTGCTTCTTGAGATTCCATTGTGGCTAAACCTATAACACCTATTTCTATCCGGTGTGATAGTGCGGCTACATTGGCTAAGGCTTATAGCGGATGTACAATGGTAAGTCTAGACACTTAGGTTTCGACATAGCATGATTCGTGAGCTTATCATGAATGGGGTGGTATCTATAGAGTTTGTTAGATCTCAACAGAACTTAGCCGATCACTTGACGAAGGGTCCGGCTAGAGACTTGGTTATAAAGTCTGCTAAAGGGATGGGTTTAAGTCCAACTTAGTCACTTGAATGCTAGGACACCCACTCCTCCTAAGGAAACTTGGGAGCCGAGTTCAATGTGGAAAGTCGAACATTCAATGGACCGAGCACATGTTTTATTTACATCCCAAGGTTGTGCTCGTAACTGCTGAAAGGAGGATGAAGTCTTTACTTCTCAATGGTTAATTTTCTTTGAAAAAGTGCTTGGCGGAGCATGAATAAAGAGGAACCACCTATATAAATGTTGAAGTTTTGCCGCTGAAGCTTTGGACTTTTAGTTTTACAACATTTATAAATTTGGATATGGACACATGGCTTGTATAGTGTCGGGAGCTTTTAAGTGTTTGAAAACTTGTGTGTATTTTATCTTCGTATTCAAATGGGTTGAAGGGTTCAATTCTTAGAACACCACGATTCTCGAATATTTGAGCGTGTAATTTTCTTGATGTTTATTTTTCATGCAAAGGAAGTGAACTAAATTTGGGAGGATTGTTGGAAAATTTAGTGCACTTGTGGGATTAGTTCACACCTTGTAATGGGTTAGGAGGTGCGGAGTGTACACCCATAAGGTCCATGAACACCTCGACTCTTATAGTGGTTTGTATTGGTAGTGCTAGTAGAAATCTTGTTTGTGGAAAATCGCTTGTGGAAAGTCTTGCTTGTGGTTTCATCGATAAGCGAGTGTTTCCACCGATAAGCGATGTTTCCACGATAAGTAGTGTTTCCACCGAAGTAGTGTTTCCAGCGAAACAAAGGTATCCACCGATAGCACTATGAAAGTCTTTGTAACGGCTTTGACCTATTCAAGTGGCAGTTACAACTGCATAATGACCACATTTAATTGGTCATGTAACCACTAACGGCTATAATGGGGATAATTATGAGGCAATTAATGGGCCTATTAATTCTCATAATTCCATTTGACTAGCTAAGAGTAACCTCCTATAAATAGGAGATCTGTATATGCATGAAGGACACACACAGAAAACGATTAACACTTATAAGCGCAAGGGTTATTGAATTGTGCCTAATTCTATAACTACATTTGGTCTTATCCCAAGTAGATATTCATGTAACCCAGGCATTAGGATCGAATAGTTTACTTTGGAAAGTGATCACACGATTTCAAGTGATATCCGGTAACCACCTAGTGGTATTTGTTTCTGCTGACCTGTTATTTGTTTCTGATGAATTGATTATCTAACCCTGTTCTGGGAGTTACCACACCAACAACATCTAATCCACATGATAAACACAACTTCATTTGCATTTTCCGCTCGAGCCAGTAGCCATCCCTTTTTGCTCCTGATAGCCAAGCTACAAAGTTAAATAAATCCACATTCTCTATTTTTGGCCTTATG
This sequence comes from Chrysanthemum lavandulifolium, assembly GCA_022545495.1. Lineage (NCBI taxonomy): Eukaryota > Viridiplantae > Streptophyta > Magnoliopsida > Asterales > Asteraceae > Chrysanthemum > Chrysanthemum lavandulifolium. The sequence continues at coordinate 208,694,097 of CM040240.1, forward strand.
GGGCAAGGCCTTTAACATTCAACGACATAAAATTCTTTGATTAAACTCATTCACTTCTCAAGTCTCAATGATCTCTTTTATATTTCTAATGTAACCCTCCATCTTGTATCCTATGGTTTGTCCCACCTTCATCAAGTCATCCAAAAGTTGTAATATAGAACCCCCTAATCCTGGAATCTCTACTTGTTTAAAATGTCCTGAACATACAAACACCTCTACATCCTCTTTTGATACTAGGCAAATACCCATGCATAGCACGGGATTTTCCAGCGGTAAACGGTTATAATTGCGATATGTTGGTTAAGTGTTTAATGTAAGGTTTATATATAAAATATTAAAATATCAAAATTTAATTGTAAAAGGTTGTAACATGAGAGAATTCAAATCATTGAAAATTTCCCAAAATGTATCAAATAACATTATACTATATTACATTTATCAGGATACTTTCTACAGTACCCACTTTGCTACAGTGGATAACGACAGTAACGGATCGGTACGGTTATTTTTTTCCCGCGTCTTTTTGCGGGGCTCCCTTAACCTAACCCGCCCATTCTATTCATCTCTACTCACATTTCAACGTTTCATCTTAGATCCACCTGGGTATTTTTCCGGGGAAAAACCCCCACGTGACTTGATCAAGCTAAACACTTTGCGTGTTCGTATGCTGGTTTGGTGAGATGGGCACAGTGATTCGTACCATGGAAACAATATTTTTATCCAATTTGTGGATGTCTGTTCGCCACATAGTTTTTGCTACACCGGTAACCTTCTTTTGGTCCATATATTTTTAGTGTTTGGTAAATCTCAAGGTAAGGCTACGAATTTCAGATCTTCATTATCAAAAACCCTAATTTCATTTTTACTGATCTTGGGGAAACAATTGAAGGTTTGATTTTTTGCCCTCTTCTTTAGGGCTTATTTTACTATGTCTTTATGGTGGTTATGGCATGCTTTGTTGGGGTTCGTTTGTGAGTGATTTTAGGTTTAGTTGTTGTGCATTTTTTATGTTTACCTGTTACAGTAGCTGCACCTTGCTTATGCCGATTGAAATGGTATTTATGGTTAGGTCTTGGGTTGAGTAAACGGCTGATGTACCTTGGTTTGGGGTTAACTGTTAAAGGTATCTGCAGTTAGAGTGGTTAGGTATTGCTTATGCCTGCTAAAAAGTTACTTATGCTTAGGTGTTGGGGTGAGTGAATGGCTTTTATACTTTGGGTTGGGGTTTACTGTTAGAAGTAGTTGCAATTGAATGTGCCCCTTATTAAATGTTGTGCAATTTTTTTTTGGGCTGCCTTGGTTTCCATTTTCTATTTTTTTTTTGTTTTTTTGGTTTTTTTAGATGATTCTACTAACTTCTTTTAATTCTTTTGTTTACCTTTTTTTTCAAACTTTTCTTTTTGCAAACCTTGAATTGATAATGCTTTTGTTGCTCTCATTAACTGTTTTGAATATGTTAGTCGATTTACTTTGCCTGCTGTTTGTTGCTTTTATAATTGGACTGTCTATTATTGTTTATAATTATGACTTCAAAACCAATAACTGGCTCGCAAAGTATACACAATCTCTCACCTGAAAAACTTGCACAAAACAATGCCGCAAATATACTTGATGGTTCTGGGTGCGAAATGTGTAAGACCATTATGCTAGCCGTCTGTGGCTATCAACCATATGCGTCGTCGCTGCTTGCTGCACCAGACCTTCACAATGCTGCAGGTTGGTTTGCCTTTTTTAGTTTTTCTTTTTTTGTATGCCTGAACTTATTATAGTAGTTCCGCTTAAAACATGTTTGTGCTCATGTTTTTTTTGCGTAGATGTTCTTGGAAAGGAACCTGTGCAGGCTACAGGCTACCGACTTGATCCAGACAATTGTGTGGATGGCCTTCATCATCAGTCTCCTGTCTGCACACCAAAAGGTGGTTTGATGGCTTTTGTTTTTGCATAGCACATTGGGAAGGCTGAAGAGCATATTCATTTTTTTTATTGGACCAGGTTGCTCTGCGCATGATGATGCGTGTTTGCAGCAGAATGGCTGCTGATGTGATAGAAGGTGAGGTGTGCTGTGCTATTTTGAGCTGTGGTCTGTTAAATTTTGTTGCTTTGTTTTTGTGTGCCGATTTGTCATTCATAAAGGCCAGCTTCATTTTTTTTAATTGGAACAGGGTTGCATTTGGATCATGCCTTGACTACATTGCACTCTAGAAAAAGAAGGAGGGAGGGAAAGGAGGTGGCCAGCAACCCGTATGGCCGCTATGATTATGTCCACACTATTGATCAGCCAACGGTTCCTGTTGTCATGGGAGGTAAATGTTGCTCTGCTCTATTTCGATCCGGTTTGTTAAATTCATTTTCTTTGTTTTCATGTCCTGCTTTGTCATTGCTTCATGGTGTTATTTTTTTTATTGGAACAGGCTTGCATTTGGGTCATAGCCTCCCTCCTTCGCAGGCTGGAAAAAGAGGGACACCTAAAAAACAGAGGCTCAGCAACACGTGTGACCCTGCGACTCCTAATGCAATGGAAGGTGGTTCTGGCTGTTCTCTCTTCTGATGTAGCCTGTTATCTGTTATTGTTTGTTATAGAATGCTAAGTCACCCTTTCGAACTGTTCTTTGCCATCAATAGGATTTCCTGCACGCAATGCCGGTGCTTAAAAAAAATAGGAAAAGGAAAGAAATGTCCGGTGATGCTGTTGGACCCCGTGTGCAGGACCATCATCCATGTGACGCTGTGCAAGAAGGTGTTGGACGGTTGCCTTTACATGTGTGCGAGGGTTAGTATTGTTATCTTCTTTTGGCTTTGCATACAATATTCATACTGAATTTTGATCTATTTGTTTCCCGGCAGCTGGACCCGCTCTTGATGGTTATCCCGCTGTTGGTGTCGCGTTTGATGGTGCTTATTTGCGGAACACTAACCAAAGAAAAATGCGATCGTGTCAGCTCTCCACAACATCTGTGCATCAATCGACTTCAACAGGCGATGGTCACACCGCCGGGGAGCCATCCACTCCTAATACAAATGAAAGTGAGTCCTTTTTTTTGTTCCCTTTTATCAACACGGGATCTGCGTCCAGCATTACCTTTAATTTTTGCGCTCTTTCCTTTTGTTACCAGCAGCCGCGATACATATTGGTGATCAACCGGGTGTTGCGCAAAATGTTGGTCATCAATCGCAGCGTCGGAAAATAGGTGGATCTGCAGGCCAGTCTCATAGAAGGCCGGGGCGTCGCGATGCTCCCATCACCAGGGTGCATTCTACGGCAGATAACAGTCCATGCAACATTGATGGAGAGCCATCTTCTTCTACTATGCAAGGTGGGCGCTACCAATTTTTTTCACGTTTTTCCGCAGCTCATTATTTCACAAACATATATTCTCAACTCTTTAATTTCGTTTTGTTTTTTTTATCGATCTAGGCATGCTGCCTGACTACGATGATCTTGGAGACTGTACTGAACGGTGTTGTTATTGTAATCTTTGCTTTTTGGCGTGCGGAATGACTTCTTTGAGCAATCGTGTTGCGGTGCCCCGCCTAGATACCATACATGTTGTGTAGGTGGTAAAGTGTATATGCGACTGACCTTGAGACCGCCTCGAGATATCAAGGACTTGCTTGTGGCGTGCTTTTATGGAAAATATACGAACATACAATCAAATGTTTGCAATGACGCCGCTCGGTGCCACACTTGACAACACAATAAACAAGGGTGGAGGCCCATATGTATTTAAAGTTTCTGGCCAAATATATCATCGGATAGGCTCACTTTGCCCGGTTAATGATGATCCAAAGTGTGGAAACGTAGAGGGGGTGAATACGTTACCGTTTAAAAACTTTAGATCTTTAGTAGCAAATCGCTTATGAAGCTTGTTATAATATGAAAGTACCAATTATTGTTTGTGACTAATATAAAGCATGGTAAACCAAGTTGTCACACAATCATGAACATCAAACCACATCACAAACAATAGTATAGTGCAAGTATAAAAGTAAAGAGATAAAGAAAGGAAAGTGCAAACCGAACACAAGGATTTATAGTGGTTCGGTCACGGATCTCCTTTCCGCCTACTCCACTCCCGAGTACCCAACTCGAGAGTTACTTCACTAAATCAACAAGCTCCCTTCTCCGTGGAGAAAACCTTAAAATCGCCGCTACACTTTTTTCTGTACAAAGCTAAATACCGGGTTCTAGTTCGAGGTAGAACCAACCTTACGTCGCTTATAAAATATTTCCGACACTAAGCTAGATGTCGAGTTCTTTTACAAGGGTACAACCACTCCCAATATGTTTTATGGCCCAACATAATAAACCTTGTGTTTTATGGCACAAACACATAAACCATCTAATCTAGTTTGGTGAAAGTGTTGTTATGATGCAATGATGTTTACACTAATGATCCATGACACAAATGTCTAATGGATATGAACAACTACTTCTAAATGAACTTCCATTGATAGGAAGCCTTCATGATGAAGATCACAAGTTCCCTAAACTTCTTGTGATAGATCTTCAACTTGTGGTGAGTGTGGATGGCTAGATCTCCAAGATTTCCTTGGTTGATCAAAGAGTATGCTTACAACAAAGATGAATGTTAGAAGCATTATGATCATGATCATTAGGGTGTTTAATGTGTGTTACTACATTGTTAATGATTGATCTAAATGTATGCAAGAAGGTGGAGAAGATGTGCTTTCAAGTGGTGAAGAAATGGGAAAACAATGGGCTTCTATTTATAGCCAAAAGTGGACAGGAGCGTCCACGGACCAAGGAGCCCTTTAAAGGGTTCCGCCTTTATAGAAAAGGGTTCCGTGGGTGCACAGATGGAAAAGCTAAAAATCTTTCTTCAAATCTTTCCAAGATATTACCAAATCTTACTAAGATCACATTTGATATATTGTGTGTCAATCTAACCAAAATATTCAAGTGATCTTCCAAGGATTTCAAAGATGATGCATGACATGATGTAACATGTATTTCCATTTTAAATTAAAAATTTTATCAAGGTAAACTTGTAAAATGTATTATGTAACTAGTTAATAAAATGTCTAGTTACCTTTTGTAAAGAGCTTGTCAAAATAAAATATATTTTGTCAAGTGTAAGTAAACTTTAGTATTTGTATGAAATACTTGTGAATGCAAAATGTAAAATGAGGTTCGAAATAGAATGGTTAACCTATTAAAATACTTAGTGACTCTAAACGTATTTTAAACATTCTAAATGATTTGTTCATGGGTTTGATCATAATGCCACATAACAAACATGTACGAACCTGTGTTGTAACATCTGAGGACTTGAGACATCGAGAGGTGTTGAATGTATGTTGAGACAACGTGTGATTACAAGTAACTTGTACATTTTACGTTATGTATTACAAGTTACATGTTTGTCATCAATCAAAACAAACGAGATCGTATAGATTAAATATCGTAATATTTGCACTAACAATCTCCCCTTTTGATGATGACAAATATATGTAAACGTAATAGAAAGTAAAATGTAAAAGTTACTTGTATCCTTACTACCTTTACATTACCTTCTCCGTTTACACTCTTCTCCCCTTTGTCGAAACAAAAAGGGCGTGTCCTTGAGTTTAACTTAATTTCTCCCAAAAGGCGAGCTTGCATCATCCCTAGTGAAGTTAAATCGTCCACTACAATCCGTCCCTTGTTTGGTAGCGGATCCATGGATCAAATAAAGAGGCAACCTACATCAAGGTTAGTTTTATGCAACAAAATTATGAGAAATATATGAAAAAGAAAAATGCATAGCAATGTTAGCCTATTTTCTCCACTTTTTATCGAAGCACAAATGCGTGTTGAAAAGTGAGAATGATGCTAAATGCGTGCATGCTCCCCCTTGTTTGAGGCGTCAGGGTATAATTAAAAACCTACAAAACAAATATTAGTGCAAAACTATATTCGTCATTAGACGAGTAAGTGATATACAACAAAGTGTATATAAGATGCATTCGATAAATTCTTGACGAAGCTCCCTTGCTCTAGGGCGTCAAGATGAACCTTCAAAATAAATATTAGTATAATAGAAGCTTTGTCTTTAGACAAATATATCATATACAACCAAGTGTATAGACGATGCAATATGAGTGCTTAAAGGATATTCCTCCTTGTTCGAGGGTGTCAAGAAGCACCTAAAATAAGAAAAATAATTGATGCAAACTTCATCCTTAGATGAGTAAGTTATATACAATCGAGTGTATATGATGATGAACCTACAATGAAAAACATTAGTGCAATATATTTCATCTTTTTCACAAAGAAAAATAAGATGTATATATGTGATAAATGATATAATCAAAGATCTCATGAAGTGTAGTCTCCTAATTACAATCATAAGAAAAGTGAGAATATAATATGATACCATCTAGATAGTGAAGTTGTAAGGTGCTAGTTTAAGGAAAATCCTATATGTGGAGATGAAGATTGTAAAAACACATGATGCGTTTTTCACTTGATGAGGTATTGGTGCAAAAAAGGTTGAACTAGTTGTGGTTTCATGAACCGGTTTTAGCTAAGTGGTGTTTACCTATGTGTTGGTATTGTAGAGTCTAAGAGACATAAAATTTGACAAAAGACAATTATGTAAATGAATTTCTCTCCCTTAATTGGTGGACATCCAACATAATGTGTAATGTATCAAATAAGGAATGACAACAAATTGTTTAGGAGGTTATTCGGCTAACGAAGAGATGAGCTTAGTGATGTTTTTCTAGATGATGGTTAGCATACAATGAACTTCATCCTTAAAGTCACGTACCTCTTCTCGATTAATACGAGATGATCGTATGATGAGGCATGTGGTTTCCTAATAGGAAGTGAAGAGGATTAGAGTATTGTTATAACTAAATAATGATGGAGGTGATTTTGGAAAGCGAAGCAAAATGAGATTTGGAAAGAGGTCATTGAAAGACAAAATGCAAAGCCAACCCTCTAGAACTTAATTATATATGCTTTTAAACTATATGCAAGTGTAGGGGTCCCATGAAGCATATTACTAATCTACGAGCAATAAAGGGATTATGCAAAATGAGCATATAAAAGTTAGAACCAATTGAGATAACAAATAATTTGTTATTAACCTACAAAACAAATTTGTTAGTGACAAAAGATGTTAACATGATAGAAATCAAATGATAACATATTATATAAGCAAAAACAACACATTGCACTTAAGTAGACAAGAAATCACCATACAAGATAGCATCAAAACAATCATAATATGCAAGAATACGACTTTATTCAAGACATTTCATTATGAGATTGTTTTTGTCGTTAGACTTAGACACTTAAGCATACTTGGATATACAATAATCTATGTGATTAATTTGTAAGATAAAAAGGCTTCTAAAAGTTAGTCATACCAAAAGCACTTTGACAGATTATATGTGCATACGTAGCAAACAAATAGTGTGACAAGAAGTAAAAGAAACAAGATGAAAGATTCATGCAAGCCATGTTTAAGACATAACAAGTTGGAGCATGTATCATTTGGATCGTACTACACATAGATGTAATGAAGGCCAACTAATAGCTATCAAACACAAATATATCATATCAAAATTATCACGTATCAAAATGGCGACATGAGTTCATAAGTAACATGTTAATCATGCTAAAAATAATTCAAAAGTAAGTATCATGCAAATAAAGTTTAGGTTTAAACGTTTAGTAGCATGAAACAACAATACACGCATTATAAAGATAAAACCGTACTAAGGTTTACACATTTGACTTGTTATCAAACACTATGATAATGTCAAATCAACTTATCGTATTAAACAAGAACATATAATCAACACATGTAAGTGAAATGCAAGTGGTTTTAAAAGAAAAGTCATATATACTACTTGTTTGATTAGTATTCCTAAGGCGAGGCAAACTATCAATGTTTTAACACTTACTTTAGGCAAGTATAGGAAAACATATTTTTTCAAGTTGGAGAATGAATATGAGATTATTACAGTGATGCTCAATTAAGGCTAAACACGACCATTTTACGGGTGATTCCACATACCCAACTTTATTAAGGAAGCAATTCAACCGTTAGGTAAAATTGAGTTTCTAGTGCAATAGGTTCTCCAAAGAGTCATTCTCATGTTAGAAAGATGGAACTCCTACTTTTGCATATTTAAAGTGCATAAAGATGATAGTTTACCAATACTTGGCTTAATGTGACTTAACTAATATGCAATATAACTAAGGTGATGAAGACGTCATGTTATACATGAATTTTAACAATGTTGTGTTTGATAAACAATGTGTTTTAATCTTGTGTTTAGAATCTAAAGTTGTTCAAATTACACGCTAATTGTATGATCTAATGAATGACATCTTTTATGCCGAGTTGAAGTGTGTAATTTAAATGTGAATTGATCATCTAAGACTAGAGAATATGTTAAACTAAGAACGTTCTCAAGAAAGCTCTTTGGTATTTTATTTAACAATAATCTAAGTGAGGTTACCAACTTCAATAGATCTTGTGTATGCTCTAAAGATGTGTAGTTTTAACCTTGGATGTGCACTCGGTTTGAGCAAGGTTAGGTTATGATGTACGCTTGAAAGGAAATAGATACAAATAGTATCTTTCAACAAATGAGATTATCCCATGGGATAAAGTTATCATGCTTATGAAAACAAGTATGACAAGATGAATTGGATATGCTAGTTCATAGAACTTGTAGATGTCTGTTTCAAGATCATTTAGCCAATGAGGTGTAATGAAATCTCTTGTAACACAACTATTTATGTCGCAAGAATGATGCATAGGATATACAATATCCTTTTAACAAGATGAAATCTTAACGCATGAATCTTAGTCATAATGTTCATCAAAACATCATGTTTTCCTAAATGAAGATATGAAGCCAAAGTGTTTGAATCGGATAGTCCCATCTAAATAAACTTGGTCTCAAGATTATATTCACTAGATGATGACAAGAGGAATTCACCGAGTTTCTTATGTATACTCCTCAAAAGTCATTGTTGCTTGGGGTGTATGATGTTGGCTTTGAGATTGCATTTTAACATATGTTGTTAAAATGTTGATTTGAGGTTTAACGAAATTTATGCGTAAGTTTAACGACAGTATTACGATACTTTGATAATTTGTGAAGGTAGTACTACTTATACCTAGTGGAAATTGACAATAATTACCAAGAGCACCATGCTTATTTGATAGTTGAGGTTCTAGCCATAATGAATTATCTAAGTCCTTATATGTTGGAAAGGATGTTTGAGTTTGTTCAAACGTGCATTTGATTCAGTACAAGTGTTGGACACAAGGGCTTTTTGAGCAATACACTCAACTAATTCAAATAATGGTAAGGATGGTGGATTGGTTGATCTAGGTGGTAGGTCTTCTAGTGTCTAAATAAGGATGTGGTGATGTAGGGTTTGTTGTGCTATGGGAGTACTTAGGTTGAATATTTGTCCATAGATGTTGAACACAAAAAATACGGATACTAATTCTTATGGTTCATTGGTTGCTACAACTAGTGGGTGAAGTGCTTGAAGTTTTGGTTATGTTTATGAAGCTTAGGGCTGAGGTATAGGTTCACCTTGAAAGGGCATGTTTGATTTAAAGTATACTCTTGGAAGTTCATGAGCAATACGGTTAATGGTGCCAAAAGATGGAAGAGGATAGTAGGTGTCAAAGAGGGTTAAGTAGCAACTGGGTTGTTTGTTTTGGATAAGTGTTTCAACATGTGTTGTAAAAATACTTGGGTGTTGATTTTTTTTGGATAGGACTTTTAATGACTACAATCGTAAGTTGCATATACTTGAATATTTCGGATGAAATACTTAAGTTGTCAATCCTAATTTGTTGAGATTATAAGGCTTAGATTGAACTCAAGGATAACAAGACTTGATAATATGTATTTAACATATGTGTGAGTTATGACTCGATGTAAATACTTATCATCTTGAAGGATGACACATTATTTTCATGGTAACCAGGTGAGGCAATACATGTAGATACAAAACAATATCTATAGTCATATGTTAGACTTGTGTATGATATCTTTGCAAATAATGAGTCCAGGTTTATTAGTCTCGGTAAGTCATCTAAGTCATCCGCAAACGAGTGAGGAGATGTTGGTGGTGTTGCACAAAGTTTGATAGGTACAAGCTTTGGAGACTTTGGTAGTGAAGTTGTTTTGGATGATGGTGGGTGATTTTGGTGGTGGAGTTGGAGTACTCAAGTTTAGAAAGTACACATCTTGAATGGGTGATGAGATGTTGAGAGGTAATGAGTCTGAGGATGAAGAGCTCAAGTTAATGAAGCAACAAGATCGAATGCTAATCCTAGTGGTTTTCTTAAGTGGCTTATTTGAGGTTAAGGATTTAGTCATTATGACTTTGCTTTAAGAAATGCTAGGCAGTGAAGGTGTGAAAATGATCATCTTGAATGTGTCGATTTATGGAACTAAGGATTCATGGATTTGATGTTAATCCATACAAAGATGGTAGTTTCTAATGAGATGGAAGCGTCTAAAATCATGTCAAACATCCTAAGTTAATCCATTGAGGATGTGTTGAGTGAGGTATGAAAGATATGTATTAACAACTATCCTAGAAACGAAGTTTGGTAAATTAGATTGCGGATTTAGTAAAATTCATAACTTGCTGTAGGATTCACGGCACCATTTCTTTACAGTACGGAACCCTTAAATTGGTGCCGCCGTCCGCTTGCATGGTATGGCGGTACAAAATCCATAACGACGGAACCAAATTAATGGTACCGTCTCGTCCGTGGAGACCAGAAATCTTATCAGACCCATTTTTTAGGTGTCGGGGACTTTTCCGAAACCTGAAACTTTTCTTAAAACATGTGACATTAATTATTTCTAGTTAAGAAAAGTCGATATCACATATACAAACATAGTGGAGCATAGACTTTGACCAAGGGCTAACGATTTTCACATGAAGGTGAAAATGGGTAAAATTTGATAACACACTTGTGCTATCCCCTTGCATAAACCGGTTAGCATACAACATTGTTTTAAGTCATATTATCATCCTACATAGAAAAAACAAATAAATTACATCATATAACATTGTTTTGTCCTTATACCAAACACTCTAAAAACCTCCATTTTTCAAAGTACTTGACTAATTTACTTAGTACTCTTTGCTAAGTGAGTTATGACATTTCATAAGTTATGTGAGATGTTAGTATAACCTATGCGTAAGAAGTGATCTAAGTCTATAAGTGATGGTAGAACAATTTTCCAACTTAGTGCACAAAATCTAGCAAATATCCTATTGTGCATAAACAAGAAATCGCAAGCATGCGAATAAATAACATGGCAAGATTGATACTTATATTATGCAAACAAACAAGTGAAAACAATAATTTGAAAATAAGCAAGCAACATATATGCAAACAACATAAACAAGTGGTCATTAAGCATAGTATGACAAGAAAAACACTTTTCGTCATTTAGCGTTTAAATATGACGATGTATACCAAGCTTGATTAGTTTCCTTTAAACATATTACCAAATTAATTAGTTTCAAAAGAAGTTGTATCAAAGTTCTAAGAATACCAACTTAAATTGTTTGATTCAAAAATTTGAGTTTTATGTTAAAGCGAAACTTAATATTTTAGACATACTGTAGTATTTGGTCTATTTTACTTATTTAAATTTAGACTCAGGCCATGAAAGTATTTTTAAATGAAAGTAGACTCAATTACCTTTAAAATGATAGGTGGCTCGACTCGAACGGACTTACGGTTAATTAGTTATGATTTTTTGAAGTTGCCCAAAATGCATCTGTCGACACACGGATTCCACGGAACCAAATAAAGGGATCCGCCTTTATAAGATTTGGTGCCGTGGTCCGGCGAGACAATTCACCAAAACTAGTATTTGACATAGAGAAACGTGTGTGACTTACTAGATTTCATAGTAAACATATAATACACATATTTAACAACATATCTACTTATGTAACTTATCTTAAACATTTACTGAGATGATTTTTCAACTAAATTTATAGTTATCCCAAACACTCCTTTAAAATCATATTTCTTCAGAAATTTTCTATAAACACATAATACAATACTTACTAGTTCTTTCAACAAGCTTTTATTTTATTTTCAAGAAAACCTTCAAGCTTGTATACAAAGTTACATTTAACAAAGAAAATTTCTAAGTATAACAAGCAAAGCATCTTTCATATTATTTTTCGCTTCAATGTTAATTTGATACATGGATCGTACTCTATTTTAAAAACCATTTGTTTTGAAAATAAGAGCTACGTGGCTCTGGTACCAATTGTGGAAACGTAGGGGGGTGAATACGCTACCGCTTAAAAACTTTAGATCTTTAGTAGCAAATCGCCATGAAGCTTGTTATAATATGAAAGTACCAATTATTGTTTGTGACTAATATAAAGCATGGTAAACTAAGTTGTCACACAATCATGAACATCAAACCACATCACAAACAATAGTATAGTGCAAGTATAAAAGTAAAGAGATAAAGAAAGGAAAGTGCAAACCGAACACAAGGATTTATAGTGGTTCGGTCACGGATCTCCTTTCCGCCCTACTCCACTCCCCGAGTACCCAACTCGAGAATTACTTCACTAAATCAACAAGCTCCCTTCTCGGCGGAGAAAACCTTACAATCGTCGCTTACACTTTTTCCGGTACAAAGCTAAATACCGGGTTTGTTAGGAATTAGAAAATTCCTTAGTGAAGAGTCGGTCACCCCAAATGTTATCTAGCTTAAGTTAGCTCGTAGATTTGTCGTTGTTTACGTTATTTATCAGTTTATTAGTTAGTTATTAGTTTAGTTTAGCGTAGTGTATCATCGTGGAGGAAGGACGGGTCTTTACCCACTGTATTCCTGATCCACAGGCCGATAGGAGGTCGTTGTATTGTGTAAGTATAAATACCCCTTCCATCCATGGAAAGGGTGGTGCTTCTCATTAATCTAATATTTCATACTTTCTGTAAACCTCTAGCAAGAACACCCAACTCTCTAACTTTCTCTCTCTAATGGCTAACATGTATTTTGATCTCCCAAGACCACCCGAATCATCAAACACAATAAATATTGGATCCTAACAATTGGTACCAGAGCCAAGGTTGTTGTGCTTTGATGATTTTTTTGGTTTTGATACTTGTTTGTTACTGTTGGTGTGCATTTGTGTGGTCGGTATATTATGGGTAAACTGTTCTAGTATCCTCTTTTGGTTTAAAACAAAAAGTCATCTAGTCATGATCAAATCTGTCTTGTGTCACTTGCTGTCCAAACATCTCTTATATTATCTTTGTGACTCGTTTGTTTACCAACTGAGAATATTGTCTTATTCTGGTCAAAAGTCATTGTCTCTAGTTACAAGTCCAAACAGATATAAGCATGGTTTTATGGGTCAAAATGGGTCAAAAAGTTGCAACTTTATGATAAGTTTTCTGGGTAAGTATGAAGATGGTCGGAAATGTAGTCGGAAAACTCATCGGAAAACATAAAAATCTTGCTAGCGACTTAGACACAAAACTGTCCTGATTCATTGTATTGCAGTAGCGAGTTGTATGAATATAGCGACTTGTGTATTCCTGGCGACTTGTTATTTAACAAGTAGCGAGTTGGTTTGAAATAAGTTAGCAACTTGACTCACAAATACTGATATAGCGACTTGACATTTGACCTAGCGACTTGTTATTTAACAAGTCGTAGCGAGTTAGCTTAGCGACTTGGCTAGCAACTTGGCTAGTGACTTGGCTAGCGACTTGGCTAGCGACTTGGCTAGCGAGTTGGCTAGCGAGTTGGCTAGCGAGTTGGCTAGCGAGTTGGCTCAAGACCATTATCACTAGCGACTTGACCTTGAACAGAAATGAAGAAGGAGAAGACATGATCAGACCATAGACCACATATAACACAACCAATACCTTTTACCAAACAAGACATCTAACGACCTCAGTATCATCACCATCATCAGTCCACGGATTCAACCTAAATCAACCGACTCCAATCCTCCACAATCAAATCTCATACCACACATATTTAAGACTCAAAGATCTATACGAAATAAGAAAATTTTTGGAAAGATCTCAGATGTGTCTCATGTGTATTTGAAGCTAAATCAAGACCAACATGGGTCTATCACACAATACCACAACATCACAGATCTACTTTTGTTGATACAAGACTTATTCTTAACGACCACAACTAAGATCTCAGAGTCATTCGTCGTACACTTTTCAAAGAAACAAGAAGACAACTAAGGCCTTTCTATACGAGAATGGGATCATCATTGATCTATGTATGAAGCTTGAACTTCCTTTTTTATTATTCGAACTTTAAAGAATGAACAAAACCTTCAGGTTTCATTCGAATCTTACATTCGGATTTTGTTTGATTCTTTAAAAACCTTAACGTGAAATACATAATAAGGAATAACCTACCATGGGTTTCAGTGTGTCCTTGAAGCCGTTTTCATCATCTTGTGCCATCCCTGTGGCATAGTCATTTGTAATGACAACTTGAGATGAGAGGCGTTTGATTTGGTCTTAATGATGTACGAATGGTAATTGGTGAATCCGAAAATGGTGTGATTTGATTAAGAGTATTGTTGTGACTGCGTTTGATAGAGAGAGGAATATTTAGGGTTTGGAGATTAAATGTGAATTGTGTTTAGAGGGGGCGGACAAATATGTGTGAAGATATTAGGGTTTGTGTGAGTATTTTTAGGTCATGAGTAAGTTTTGCTACGTTTTATACCCAACATATTATAATATGATGTCTTGACGGGTATTAAGGTTTTGTATTGATGGACCGGATCTGGATTTTGTGGTGGGCCTCATGGTTGTGTAATGGATCTATTGGGTACAATGGGGATACTCATATGGGCTGTAATATCCCTATATGGGTCGACCAACTTGTCAAATGGAATATATATGCACTGCTATGTTAATGCAAATGTCTTGATGACTTGTGATTATTCTAGTGCTGAATTTGCGATTATTCTTGGATGATACGTCTTGATGATTTGATACATTATGTTGATGCAAACGTGTGGTAACATGATTGGATCACTTTGCTCATGAGCTCCATCTACCGTTACTATATACAACTATTCGCGCTCTAATTTGGTATTTGGGATATTGATGTCTAGTGCGTGATCACTTTTTGACTCATATTGGGATAATGGTTTGATGGGCTTCTCGTTGAGATTTTAGGAGACATTGGACTATATGAGATGTGATTGGGTGATTTGACAATCATATCTAACGAAGTGATTTGACGATGAAATTGTGATTATGAGTTTTGCTAAAGGGATTTCGTGTAATGATGAGATTCGATGTTGAGATTTGTTGATAATGAGAGTTGGTGTGCGGGTTGAAACTTTGGTTTACGCATTTTCACGGAGAATATTATGTCACGGCTTCAAGAGTTTATTAGAAAATATTGACAACAGGGTTGTTTGGACGGTATTTCTTATTTGAATTTAAAGTGAGGTTGTCCGGGGCGCGTTTACTTATTTCGTCTTCTTTCGTTCTACCATTCCGCGAAGATGACTTGTCTGGGCATTTATAGAGTGTGATAAAGACTTGGGCATTTAATTACGGTTGTGATTCTTTCTCGCTTAACCCACAACATAATTATCATTTCGGTGTCTCACTCAGTTGAGAATGTCAAGAGGTTTTGTACATTGGGTACACCGTTTCTTCTTCACAAGGATTAGTACAAGTTTAAGTAACAAATCCGGGGAATTCTACTTCATGATCAAGTTTGGTATATCGGGTTTACTTCTCCATGTGGTCACAAAGAATAGCCAAGCGAGAATGCGTGAATGATGTGTTTACCAAAGTGTTAATTGGATGGTTGATGATGTTGGATTATGTCCGTTGATGAACGCGCAAGTTCCCTAAAAATGATATTCACCGAAACCAAAATGGCTATAATACATTCAAGCTGAAATTGTTTACGGTTTTGTCTTGATTTTGTAAAATCCCGCGAAAGAACCTATTTCTCGGTTTAAATCATTCACTTGTAAAATCCCGTAACAATGGAAACATCCTGATAATACTAAGGTGCATTTCGGATCTATCTTACGGTTTATTCTTGGTTTTGTAAAATCCCGCGAAGAATCTATTTTCGGTTTAAACCATAGAGTTGTAAAATCCGTAATGATGGAACCATCCCGGAGAAAAGGAAAGTGTATTTCGAGATCTTATCCGATGATGGTGCTACGCTTTACATTTGAAGAAGGATAAAAGGGTGTACTTCATGAATTGGGTGTGTTTGGGTTGTCTTCATGGCGCTTTGGTTATTATATGGTTTTACGGGTTACGTGCTTTTAACCATGGTCGGATGAAACCATTATCAAAGTTCATTTAAATGTCAAAGAAGGCTAGATTTGAGCGATTCGAAAGATGTGACATCGGCGTTAATTCAGTATTATTTATTTGAGGTTGAAGTGAATTATCACGGGCGAGTGTACTTAGTATCTGAAGTTGGGGATGGATGGATGAAGATTCTTCATGATCCTTGTTCGAGCTTATTATCAAAAACGAAGACTTGGAAATCTAGTTATTGTTGGGTGTCTTTTACCTTTTCTTTTACCACTTGGGGGAATTGGGCTCATACCACCACAAATTAACTATCACTTTAAGGAGTTACGTTGTAGTGCTCAGTGTCACATTCAATTGTGGATTTTCAAGAGGTGACATACGTCTTATACTCGATGGTTGGTTGGTTGAAGAGTATAGAGTAATTAGAGATTCAATGGAGCATGAATTCTCGGCACCGCTCTTTGTTACATAAGTGCAAGTTTAAGTCACGAGTTCGGGTTAGTTTACTTCAAGGTCAAATTTATCATATTGGGTTTTCTCCATCAGCTGTCACGACAAAAAGCCTACTGAATGATAATGGGGTTGATTATATGTTTTGCCAAGAGAGCTGAAAAGAGAGAGCTTATGACGTATGAACACAACAGTTCATGCCTCGTACTCTAAAGAAAATAAAAGTGTACGTTTCAGTGCGCTTTATCTTCAAAAGAAGAGAAATATTCTTAAGACGTATGAACACAACAGTTCATGCCTCGTTCTCCAAAGAAAAGAAAAGTGTACGTGTCGGGCGCTTTATCTTCAAGAAGAGAAATCTTCTTATTAATGACCTTTCTCATCAACATGCTTCATACTTTTCCATGCGCTTGACCATCAAGTGAACCGGGCTACCATCGATTGTTTTCTCATTCCACTTGCTCGATTATAATGAAGATGGCGACATCATGTGCTTATTTTATGGGAGGGAAGTGTGAATAGAACATTCGGATGGATTTCACTTATGTAGTCAAGAATGGCATCTCGTATGCAATTCTTGAGGGGAGAAGAAGTGTGAATTTTTGCATTGTTGATTGATATTTGAGAATATAAATGGTCATACGGCTCTAAAATCATGTAAGAACCGAGTTTCTTCTTATCGGTCATCTTCACATGGAGTTTTTCTTCTAAGAGCCGTTGGTTGACATCTTCACTCGGATTGATGAGTTTATCGACAAAGTGCTTCCGGTTAATGCTTCACGTATACATCAACATGATGATTCGAACAATCTCTCCGTTCTTGTTTGATGTGATTGGTAGTTTGGTGTTACCATCTTGTATGTTCGTTATGGCCCGATTGTCGATTTCCTTGATGAACATCTTTACATTCTTGTTTGATTGGGAGGATTTTAGTTAAGGGATTTGCAAGAAGTAAGTTGATTGGGATGCTTTTTGGTGATGTTCTTGTTTTGGTGAGTTGAAGATATTAACTATCTATTCCCCAACCGGACAATCTTGAAGAAGGTCGAGTCTGATCTATTCTACATTTTACGCTACATGTTAGAAGACTAAAAGACGAGTTGCGCTTGATTATCAAAGACTTCTTCTTAATCGGTCATTCATCATACAGATTGTCGGTTTAGGGAGAGCACTAATTGGGGAGAGTGATATGTCGAATTTAAGCCCCAATTAGACTTGCTCATATTCTTGACAAGTTGATTCCCACAAGAGTTCAAGTGTTCTTCTCAACAAATTTCTAGTATACGGGCTTACAAAGTGTTCTTGATTACGAAGTATCAAAACTAGCAAGGGGAAGGAGACCCGTAACTAAACGCGAGTAATCTTGATGAGCTTAATACTTCTAAGTGATTGAAGATATCCGGAAGACTATTGTCATTACCGCAGAGAAACTCAAGGTTTGACTCATGGCGTTTGTGTTTATTTCAACTATGTGGGGAAGGGATGTTAGAGAATGTTTCGAAGATATAAGAGGTACATTGGTGTGTGATGATCTCGATGTTATCGCAATCATCGGGGAGAGAGAATTGTGTACATTGGGGATGCTCAAATTGTTTTACTTGAGGGCTTAATCTGATTCGTAGATATAATCACTTATTCGGTGTTGACATCCGCAGATTGTCACCGCAGATAATCGATGATTCGACTCGCTTCTTCAATGTTATCGGTTGTTCTCTCTTTGGGAATGTGTGTACTTCGGTCCTTGAGCTTCATACACGATCATCGTGGAAGAAAGCCATTGTTTACCACAAACATTGGGAGGTGTTTTCCTTCCGGGGCATGATGTGTGTTCGGGAGAGCTCTTGGGTATTGGTGTACTACGGGTTCTTGAGCTTCATACACATTCATCGTGGACGAAAGATGTGAACATTGGGGAGTTGTTCTTCATTACCCTCATAATGTGTATTCGGGAGAGTTCTTGAGCATTATACAAAGAGACCGACCGCATCAATTCAACTACTAGGGGAATTGTTCTCTTGACACCTTTTGGAATGGATCGCTTGAGACGTCGGTTGAAAAGGAAATTTGAGAAGATTGTTTTATGTGTGGGATGATACGATCTTTGTTCTTCTTGTTGATGATATAACCTCGAGCGAAGAATCACGGTGATTATTCTTGAAAGGAGCGGTAGGATTTATGATAATGGTGTGCTTCTATGTGCACTGGCTAAGGCAAGCTTGAAATAGAGCTTGAATCGCTCATCTTATGGATTTTCGGTTTGAGGGGAAGGCGCCAAAGTCTCTTTCGGATGGTTCAATTTCTTTCTTCAATGCAAGAGCCTCGGAAGCTTTGGTGGTGAATGTTTAAGAGATGATGACTTATCTTCTACAACGAGGTCAGCTCGATATTCTTATCTTGGTACTCGTATCATCATCCTCTTAACTATATCATCTATTCTATCCTTGTATATATTTATTCAAAAATCAAAATACAAAATATAAAACCAAAGAAACCAAATACAAAATAGAAAACCTCAAAAAGAAAATAGAAAAATATAAAACCTTCAAAAATCCATAAAATCGAAAATTTCAAAATACCAAAATATGTTTTCCAAGACATGTCTTACGGTATCGATAACATCTACGGTCTTAGAAATGTCATTTAATAATGGCACGGGACCATAGATGAAGTTCGAGCGAAGGTGTAAATATTCTTTTCAAAACATGTCTCAAAAATGGCTTCTGATTATTTGATTTCAGTAACCGCTTCAACAAATGGCTTGCGCTTACTTCGTGATCAGTAACCGTGCTAAAACCATGGTTTGCTATTATTTCGAGATAGCAACCCGCTCTTCAAGAAAGGAAAGTCTTTGCTAAACCACTTTGAAAATGTTTCGTGCACTTATCCTAAAAATCATATGAGGAAAGTATGTCGAAGGATCTGCTTGCTCCTACACAAATGTTTTTCCGTCTAAAATTCTTGAAAAATATTTGGTGTATTTCAAAATGGTGGAAAATGAGTTGCTTTAAAAATAATCGGTTTGAGTTTTTATTAAAATTGAAAACTCGATCAATGACTTCAGTAGCGTTTAAACCTTTTAGAAAATGAGTCATTGATTGAGGGGAGAATGTTTTCAAATCAGTATCATCTAAAGAGATTATCTTAATCATCCTACGTGCTTATCTCGAAAAATATAATTGCCTATGTTGAAGGACTAGGTTTCTAGGATATGATTGTTAGGTTTAGATGATTAGAGTTTGAGAAACACATTATTCCATACCTTACATGATCGATTGATATGTTGGATTGACTTTAATTAGTCGATTGTTGTTTGGGTGATGTCGACCACCATATATTTGTATGTGTGTTCACTAACATATGCGGTATATTGGTATATAAGAATGTTCCCGATCCGGATCCCACAAATGAACATGATTGGATGCCGCAGGAAAGGGTAACTATTTCTTAGGTTGACAAATGAAGAAACGGAGCTTAATTGGACTTATGGAGAGTTGGCATAAATGCAACGAAAGAGGTCTCACCGCATCGCCAGATGGTTTTCTTCTAAGTGATTGAAGAAACGGAGCTTAATTTGACCTCGGTTGGCATTCAAAATGCAACGTAAGAAGAAGTCTCATTGCATCTGCAGACGGTTTTCTTCAAGCCTTACAAAGAACAACAACAAGCGCGGCTCAACCACTAACGAATCTTTATGCGGGACACCATTTTCTAATAATTTGATTAAATTATTTTGAAAATGGAAAATATTGTTTTGAAAATAAATCGATTCAAAGTTTTGAAATCAACGGACTTTATTTTGTCAAATCTTAAGTGATTTCAAATTATATATTTTCAAACGATATTTCTTCATATAAGGTCCGTTTATACGCTAAAATGTGGTGATCTAAAGATTTAATGTTATGTCATGGTATGGTTTTCTTTAAAACTCAAAGATCATCAAAATGAAATTTTTTCTCGTTCTTGTTTGATTGTGAAATTGTTTTATTTTACTTAAAGATCTCTTAAAACTATCATACCCCGACACTAACAATCTTTAATGTCTAAATCTGGTCCTTATCTATCATCTTTCAAAATTAAATCTTGCCACGTCTTTCCTAAAACTTTCTAAATGATTTAAATCAATCGGGATCCAAAACCCTAATTGGTTTGAAAATTTTGATCAAGGGAGATCGTGATTTAAATCTCAAATCTGCTTTTATGGAATTGGTTTTAGTCCTTCAAAGGCACTCCCGCCTCCATGTGCCAAACGATTTCAAATACACAATGCACATGTTGAGGAAGAGGATTTATCCAAAACCGGATGAGTATTTAAACAAGGCCACATTTTCTCCATGTTTTCTAAACCTAATTAAATCACTTGGGATCCAAAATCTCAAAGGGTTTGATATTTTGATCGGGAGAATTTGTGATTTAATAATGAAATTTGATAAAGGTGATCGTTTTGATTTAATTGTGCAGTCGCTCTCATATGTGCTAAACGTTTCGAATCTCGAGCACATATTGAGGGGGAGCATAACTATCGAGGTACAAAAGTTTTTTTAAAAGAGACTTATAAAGTACCTTGATTGAGTTTTCAAATGGTTTTCTTAATGGATTTTGTGATCGTGGATGTGCTTCAAAAGAACTCTTGCCTCTATGTGATAAAATGTTTTAAAATATCCTATGCACATATTGAGGGGGAGAATTTACCAAAGAAAATCAAATGGCTTTTTCCATGGAAATTGTGATCAAGAAATTATTTCAAAGAAATTATTTCAAAGAACTCTTGCCTCCATGTGCTAAACAATTTCAAAATCATATGCACATGTTGAGGGGGAGCATTTCTAAAATGATCAAAACTATTAAGGTACAAAATGCTTTGATCTCGTATCACAAGTACCTTGATTGTTTTTCCAAATGATTTTTCAATTGGTTTCAAGAAGGAATGAACAATACCAAAAGACCGACCAATTTATTTTATGCATGGTGTTATAAGGATGGTTAGGTTAGGTATTTGTTCCCACAATCCTTGAGCGGGAGGGATCTACCGAGGACAATCCACTAGATAGTGTAGAGTCCTTAGGTATATTGAAAAAAGGAGAAAATGAGAATATGGGAAGAGTGCGGATTGAGGCAGAGCTAGTCTTGGAATAAACCCAACAATGTTCTAGTAATGAAGTCTCGGTAAGCACCGAAGGGTTGAAGAATGAAAAGAAATGAATGATAAAGGGTGAAAAGAAATAGCCCTCCATCAATTCAACCTTAGAGGCGTAAACCGGGTTCAATTCATATACTCTGGTGGTTACTAAGGTAACACCGGTATTGAAGACAAGACATCATGGACCCAAAGGATGCACTTGCACTAAACTTCCCAAACCACTCAAGTTCCTCTTAAAAGGGCTTGTTTCATTCTCACGGGAACCTACATAATCTATCGACTTTCTCTTGAGATTGTTGATATTGAAGAAGGAGACCCTCTCCCAGTCTCCCAAGAAAGGAACCAAAAATGCACTATTGAGTCTAGAGCCAAGAGATCATCCACAATATCTCGCTAGGACACTAAATTCTTGAAGACTTGCTTTTCACACAATGTGGAAAGTAAGTATATATTAAGAGTCCCACGCATTATCCTTGTGGTATTGCTGTAACATCCGAGTGATATGTAAAAATATTCACAATGAAGATGGAAATCCTCTAGAGCCAACATCTAACAAGCTCTTGGTGGGTGACATATGAAATCTTGCAAAAGATCAAGCTTGTGACAACTGGATAGAAACGATGGGAGATTCATTCTTGAATCAACCTTGGTCCAGAATGGAATTGACGAATACTTTTGGAAAACCGTTCGATGTGCAAACCTTCTTTTCTCTAGCACGTCGAATGTGTATTCATTTCAAATTCAAAAGTATATCGATTGGAAAATACTTTTAGAAAAACCGTTCGATGTGCGAATCTCTTCTTTTCGCTAGCACGTCGAATGTGTACTCATTCTCTAATACAAAAGTATTTTGATTGAAAATTGATCTTACTCATAAAACCTTCGCTTTATTGCAAAACTCTTTCTACAAGCAATACGCGATTGTTTTTCAAATCATTTTCATCAATCGGTGAATCTCAATTTGTCGGTTCACTCACTCCGTGTTGTCTTCTTTGAGACGTTCGGTTTGAGAACAAATAGAACTCGCCGCGAAACCTGTCAAGGAGATTCTTAGGAATCCTACCGATCGCAGGCGATGCTTGTCTTGATCAACGGGGAACCGTGGGCGTGTGCCTCAATTCAGCGAAAGTGATCAAAGACACTTCGATGCGCTTTATGCTAAGCGTCATTGCAGGTACACCCGACGATTGCGGTGATCGAATTGAGGAGTCAATCCAAAGCCGCATGTTCACAAAGAACCTCACTTAATTGAAGAAATCATGACCGGTGCATATCTACATAACCGGTTCCGATATTTTATACTATGCTACGCTTTCACGATGCCGCAAATATCATGAACCAAGAAAGCTCCGCTACTCGATGGAAAGATGTCATGATTCAAAAGTGTGAGCATGTCGGTCCAAAGTCACAACTTCACATGATGGCAACACAATAAAGGGTGATCCGAGATTTAATGTGGCTGATGATCTCAATGAAAGCTCAAATATCATCAAATATGTGGATCAGTTAAAGGCCTCCACAAAAATACATATCCGTGCGAACTTTGAAGAATCACGCTATTGCATAAAGATTGTTGAAATGAAGAATTGAAATCTACGAGCTCAAGACCAAGTCAAGAATAGAATGCTAAGATTCAAATGTAAAACATGGGGTGACCTCCTTAGGGAGATTGTTAGGAATTAGAAAATTCCTTAGTGAAGAGTCGGTCACCCCAAATGTTATCTAGCTTAAGTTAGCTCGTAGATTTGTCGTTGTTTACGTTATTTATCAGTTTATTAGTTAGTTATTAGTTTAGTTTAGCGTAGTGTATCATCATGGAGGAAGGACGGGTCTTTACCCACTGTATCCCTGATCCACAGGCCGATAGGAGGTCGTTGTATTGTGTAAGTATAAATACCCCTTCCATCCATGGAAGGGGTGGTGCTTCATTCAATCTAATATTTCCATACTTTTGTAAACCTCTAGCAAGAACACCCTCTCTCTCTCTCTACTAACTCTCTAACTATGGCAAACATGTATTTTGATCATCCAAGACCACCCGAATCATCAACACAATAAATATTAGATCCTAACAGGGTTCCAGTTCGAGGTAGAACAAACCTTACGTCGCCTATACAATATTTCCGACACTAAACTAGATGTCGAGTTCTTTTACAAGGGTACAACCACTCCCAATATGTTTTATGGCCCAACATAATAAACCTTGTGTTTTATGGCACAAACACATAAACCATCTAATCTAGTTTGGTGAAAGTGTTGTTATGATGCAATGATGTTTACACTAATGATCCATGACACAAATGTCGAATGGATATGAACAACTACTTCTAAATGAACTTCCATTGATAGGAAGCCTTCATGATGAAAATCACAAGTTCCCTAAACTTCTTGTGATAGATCTTCAACTTGTGATGAGTGTGGATGGCTAGATCTCCAAGATTTCCTTGGTTGATCAAAGAGTATGCTTACAACAAAGGTGAATGTTAGAAGCATTATGATCATGATCATTAGGGTGTTTAATGTGTGTTACTACATTGTTAATGATTGATCTAAATGAATGCAAGAAGGTGGAGAAGATGTGCTTTCAGTGGTGAAGAAATGGGAAAACAATGGGCTTCTATTTATAGCCAAAGTGGACAAGGCGTCCACGGACCAAGGAGCCCTTTAAAGGGTTCCGCCTTTATAGAAAAGGGTTCCGTGGGTGCACACGGAAAAGCTAAAAATCTTTCTTCAATCTTTCCAAGATATTACCAAATCTTACTAAGATCATTTGATATATTGTGTGTCAATCTAACCAAAATATTCAAGTGATCTTCCAAGGATTTCAAAGATGATGCATGACATGATGTAACATGTATTTCCATTTTTAGATTAGAAAGTTTATCAAGGTAAACTTGTAAAATGTATTATGTAACTAGTTAATAAAATGTCTAGTTACCTTTTGTAAAAGAGTGCTTGTCAAAATAAAATATATTTTGTCAAGTGTAAGTAAACTTTAGTATTTGTATGAAATACTTGTGAATGCAAAATGTAAAATGAGGTTCGAAATAGAATGGTTAACCTATTAAAATACTTAGTGACTCTAAACGTATTTTAAACATTCTAAATGATTTGTTAATGGGTTTGATCATAATGCCACATAACAAACATATACGAACTCGTGTTGTAACATACGAGGACTTGAGACATCGAGAGGTGTTGAATGTATGTTGAGACAACGTGTGATTACAAGTAACTTGTACATTTTACGTTATGTATTACAAGTTACATGTTTGTCATCAATCAAAACAAACGAGATTGTATAGATTAAATATCGTAATATTTGCACTAACACAAAGTTTTTGCAGCTCTACATCTATGACACGCAGGATGAAGTTCAGCATAAGCTGAGCCATTTTTCAAACTCAGGTGGTCATGATTTGAATGCAGATATAGTGCAAGGGCTTATTCAATTTTTAGATGCTCACAATGAGTTGGTACAGATATTCAGGACTGCGCGTGACAAATGTGCCCAACATGATGTCCCTGAATTTAAGGTAAAGCTTTACAGCGGTGAAGCTCCTCGCGGTTATGAAGCTCCATTATCAAATACTCTAGGCGCTATTGTCTTTGACTGCGGGCCTGAGAGTGAATCAAATTACGATGTTATACTAGAGTACCGAAATGGGCCGTTGATAAGAATCAGCAAGATCCATAAGTCATACATGTCGTTGCAGTTTCCGTTGATATTTATCTATGGCCAACCAGGGTATCATACAAAAACTGAAGTTAAGAACAGCAGACCCAAACATTGAGCCAAAACGGGTCTCAATGAATGCGTTCTACATGTACCAGCTGCATCCGAGGTATGATAGTTATGACCGCTTGTTTACGCGACCGGGTCAAGCTTTCGTAGTAGACGTTGTTGGTGTGTACTGTTGCATAGAACATAATAGGATGGATTTTTATAGGACACATCAAAATGATATTCGAGCGGATTTTTTGTCAGGGCTTTATGATGCGATTTCAAGAAGGGAGCACGATGGGTCGCAGGCGGGGTTCTCGCATTATATTGCCTTCATCGTTTACTGGAGGCCCGAGGTATATGTATAGTCATTATCTGGATGCATTGGAAATCTGCAGGGTTCTTGGTAATCCACGTTTCTTTATAACATTCACATGCAATGTAAAGTGGCCTGAGATACAAAGATACATGTCCCAGTTCCTCACACGACAACGGCCGATAAATATGAGATATAGTATCGTGAGTTTTTGAGCAAAAGGTCAAAGCATTTGTAAAGTTTATGAAGGGAAGGCAGGCGTTTGGTCATGTCACGGGAGGTATGCCTCTTCTTTTTCACACATAAACCTTTTGTACTTTATCTTTATATTTCAGTTTTACCATGGATTCTTGCTTAACGCGTTGTGCAAATGCGCTGTTCTGATTGTATTTGCTAATTTTGGCCGTCCTGCAGTTCTGATTGTATTTGCTGTAGAGTTAGCCTTTCATACACTGTACACCATCGAGTTTCAGAAGCGCGGCTTGCCACATTGTCACACACTCCTTTGGATTTCTTCATCAACCAAGATAGAAGATCTTGCAGATGTTGACCAGTATATTTCTACAGAGTTACCTGATCCTCATGACGATCCACGCACTTATAAAATTGTTTCAGAAATGATGATGCATGGCCCGTGTGGCAAGGCCAGCCCGAATGCACCGTGTATGAAAGGCTAACTCTACAGCAAAAAATTCCCAAAACAATACAATAACGAAACTTTCTTTGATGACAAAGGTTATCCGCATTATCGAAGAAGGCAAGGAAATGCTTTCGCACCAAAAGGCCAGATAAAGCTTGACAATGGGTATGTCGTGTCATATAACCGTGATTTGTGCATGGCATTTGAAGCTCACATCAATGTGGAATACTGCGGGTGGAGCATGCTGATAAAATATCTTTTTAAGTATATATCAAAAGGAACTGACAGGATTTTTGCTAAAGTAGCAAGGTCTGTTGGTGAAGCATATGCTTCGTCAACACAGCCACAACAACCAACTGACGAAATACAGAATTACCTCGATGGCCGATTCATATGTCCTCATGAAGCGTGCTGGAGAATCCTCAAATTAGAAATACATATCAGAGAGTCGGCGGTTCAGATACTTTCAGTCCATTTAGAGAACATGCAACACGTAACTTTTAGAGACGGTGATAACTTAGAGGCGGTCGTCAATCTTCGTGATCGTAAGCTGACAACACTGATAGAATGGTTTACTTACAACATTGAAAACGAGGATGGACGGCATTTGACTTATTTGCAGTTTCCATTAGAGTTTTTATGGTACGGAGATCGGAAATGTTGGTCGCGCAGAAAGACTAACAAGTCTTCTATTGGGTGGCTTGCATATATACACCCGACCTCGGGTGAGCTTTTCTACTTAAGAATGTTATTATGTCATCAAAAAGGGTGTGGAGGGTTTGTAGAGCTCAGGACAGTCAACGAAATTGTCTACCCAACATATCGTGGTGCATGTGATGCGCTTGGCTTGCTTGGTGATGACAAAGAATAAGACACAGCTCTTGAAGAAGCATGTGGCTCAGCTTCATCTGCAGAACTCAGATTCCTTTTTGCAAGGCTGCTCACTCATTGTGAGATTGCCAATCCTTTGCATTTATGGGATAAATATTGGCGAGAAATGGGCCATGATATTCCAATTATTGTGTCGGAGCAAGTATATACACCCAACTATCATGTGAATGATGGAGAACTGCAAGGTTACATACTATACGAATTGGAAATAATACTAAGCAGTTGTGGAAAATCAGTCGAGAATTATGGTTTGGAGCTACCTCCGAAAAAGCTTCTCGATCAATTAAACAACCGCCTATTAATGGAAGAAAAGAATTACAATAGGGAGATGTTGGCGCGAGAAAGAGATGACTCAATTCCAAGGCTGAACACTAAACAAAAGGTTATATACGATGCTGTTATAAACGCTTTTAAAACAGGCAAGCAAAATTAATATTCGATATGGTCATGGAGGAACCGGTAAAACTTTTCTTTGGAAAACAATAATTAGCACCTTTGACGGGTTTGAAGGTAAAATTGTCTTGGCGGTTGCTTCTTCAGGCATCGCTTCTCTGCTTCTTCCAGCAGGTCGAACCGCGCATTCAAGATTCAAGCTTCCGCTCGAGCTCACAGATGTGTCCCTATGTTGTGTTAAAAAAAACACTCTCATAGGAAACCTTTTAAAGGAAACTGATCTGATTATCTGGGATGAAGCGCCAATGAATGACCGCCGATGCTTTGAAGCACTGGATAGGACTCTTAAAGACATGTTTGATGCGCCTGATGTTTTGTTCGGTGGGAAAACAGTCGTTTTAGGTGGTGATTTCCGCAAAACGCTGCCAATCAAAAAAAGGCGCACCCAAAATGGAGATAGTAGCATCATCGATTGCAGAATCACACCCGTGGCCTTATTTTCATGTGAAGACGCTTAAAGAAAACATGAGGCTGTTCCACTCAGATTTAAGTATAGAAGATCAGAGCACAACGCGGTCCTTTGCATCATGGCTTCTTGACATTGGAGATGGTAAAATTGGTGAGCCTGATGAACAAGACCCTAGAGATTCAGCATGAGTTGAAATTCCTTCTAGATTTTGCATACAAGATGATGAAGATGGCCTCTCCAACCTAATAGATTTCATCTATGACCAGCCTACGCTTCAAACCCCTTCGGCAATCACTCTACAAGAGAAGGCAATCGTGTGTCCGAAGAATGAAACATCGGATACTATTAATTCTAGAGTTTAACAGATTGTCGATGGCGAAGTAACAACTTATGCAAGCTATGATATAGCCACACCGGTGGGGAATAGCGGAGCTGAAACAAAAATGTTATACCCTCCGGAGTATATAAACACATTTAAGCTGCCAAGTTTCCCGCCGCATGAATTACAGCTCAAAGTCGGATCACCGGTGATGCTTTTAAGGAATGTTAACTTAGCGGTTTTATGCAATGGGACACGATGATAGTCGCACGATGATGTCTAAACTTATTGAGCGCCAAATCATCACGAGCACAAGAGTCGGCTAAAAGTTTTCATTCATAGGATACCTCTTATTCATAAAGATCCAAACCTCCCTTTTGTTTTCAAGCGCACTCAGTTTCCAATAAAGCTATGTTACGCTATGACAATCAATAAAAGCCAAGGCCAATCTTTGAACAAAATTGGTGTTTACCTTCCCGAGCCAATTTTTGGTCGTGGACAGCTGTATGTGGCGTTGTCTAGAGCAACATCTGCCCATGGGTTAAGGGTCCTTATCAAACAGCAAGATAACCAAAGACCAAATGTCACAAAAATATTGTATACAAAGATTTTTAAAAAATAAATAAGAGAGACCGCTTTTGTTTTGCCACCACAGACATAACAATTGGTGTTTGTGTTTTTTTACAGCATGCTTACTTCTTCGTTTGTTATTATATACAAAGTCCCATCATAATTGCATGTTACTAGCTTAACCTTTTATAAAAGTATTGTGAAATGCTCTGTTCAAAAGGTAGATTTGCTGCTCGTTGATTTTATATGGCATGTCTCATCATTTTAATGCTCCAACTCCTATTTCCTGCATCATTGTTCGTTGCCGGTTGTTTGCCTGTATCTAACTTTCTTTTTTATCACTTACCAGCACAATGGAGGAACCTCAGAATGCTCTGGTGCAGCACGCCTCTAAAGGCAAAAGCCTTGAGATCACTGGTTCGCCAGAAGTTGTGACGATACGACAGTTAAAGCCAACATCTCACAACAAAGTGCTGGAAGCGAGGGTCTAAAGAAAATGGACTTCAGTGACATTTAGCAAAACGAATGCTGGTGGTGTTTCTGGCAAAAAAAGGGAAACAGCGTTTGATGTATCCTGATAGATCACGAGGTATGTGTTAATTCAACCAACATGCATAAAACATACGACCACTTCAGATTTATCTGATAACAAATAATTATCGACAGGGCAATGCTATACAGGGTAACATGAATATTAGAGAATTCGACTATTTCAACCCAAAAATCAAACTCGGACAAGTTTACAGGATTTCAGAGTTTAGCTGTGAGCCAACAACTCCTTACCAACAAACGATTAATAACAAAACAAGCCTCACATTTGGGAAAGCCACAAAGTTTGATGCTATAGAAGCACCGAACATCCCTGAGCACTACTTTGATTTTGTTTCGTATAACCAGCTTCAATACAGGGTTCCTACAAAAGATGCGATGGGCAGAATGCAGTACCCGATTCTCACAGGTAACTTTTCTACTATCAATATTTTTGGAGCAACCGTACCAGTTGCATACTAACACTTGACCGGAGATAGATTACATGGGATGTTTGCGGTCGGTGGGTGAGGTTGTGCGCAAAACAGATGCCGCACAACAATAGAACGTTTACAGGAAAGTAGATATCGAAAATCTGAGGTACATTAATTTATGCAACACATTTTTTTAGAAAAAAAACGCTGAAAAGTTTATGACATCTACAATCACATGCCAATCTTTGCAGTGGTAATGTTTTTGAGTTCACCATGTGGGACGACATGGCTGAAAAATTTGAGGAAGCTTAACTTCAGGCAACGCAGCACCCGGTTATAATTGTTGTCAGTTCTTGCCGGGTTGCGAAATTTAGAGGTATTGCATAAGCAAATTATAAAAAGGTTTGGTGTCAATATCTTACCAATGTGTGAAACAATACCATAGCAGATTACCAGCTAACAGCGACGTCTGCAACGCGTTACTACTTGAATCCACAAATACGTGAAGCTGATGAGGCACGAGCAAGGTAAAATCTTTGACCTGCACATTTTTACTTCGAACCATCGTCACATGACATTTGGTGGTTCTAATTTTCCAACACACAACAGCCACAAAGAAAAGCAGCAGAAAACACCAACCCTCCGTATTACAAAGACTCCATATGAAGATGCTAAAAAAGAGAAGGGTCGGAATAGGTTTCCCTTGAAGACACTAGTCAACCAAGATCCTGAAACGTATTCGATAAGTTTTCTGTAATGCAAAATTAAACAAATCAATACTCAATTACACCTCCAAAAAAAAAATTTCATGCCCAAAAAAAACCCCCTAAACTGTTTGCACAAACATTTACAGAGAGTGTTTTTCACAGTCGAGCAACAATCGCCAGTATCAACATCAAGAGAGATTGGTACTACATGTCTTGTAGCGAATGTGCTTCGAAAGTGAAAGACAAAGGAGGGGTGTATTGGTGTCTGAACCATGGGGAACAAGAAGCACCATCATACAGGTACCAGATTTCTTGGCCCATCTTCATGTAATATTAAAAAACACAATATGTCATTAAAATTAAATTCTAAGGGTTTCGCTGGGTGAACCACGCAGGTTTAATTTCAGAGCTTTTATCACTGATCCGTCCGCAACGGTGGAGGTCACTTTCTTCAGCCCGGCGGCAGAAGACGTTATAGGGTATTCATGCTCAGAGCTGCTCACGAAGCATAAAGCAGAAGACTTGCAAGAAATACCCGAGGAGATTTTTGCCATTGAAGGGCACAAAAGTGTCTTCCAGCTCTATTTCAGCACACCAGGTAGGCCAGGAGATCTGATTGTCGCTAAAGTTTTTAGCAAAAAACAAAGGCACGAAGCAGCCATCAAGATGATAGAGCCATCCTAAGGTAACGTCATCTAAATCGACAAACTATCTTACTTACAGCGAACACTCCTGCATACAAATATTTAATGTTTAGTTGTGCATGCATAGGGCCATCAGCAGCAGCTCCAACACCGACAGACCAGCAACGACTTGAACAACAACAACCTGAGGAAAGTGCCATTGCAGAAACAAAAGAGCAAAAAGGTGCCTGCCGCAAATTTAATCCACAATTTAATTAAATGAAATATGTCATACATGTGTCATTTGCAAATACAAATACTAATTATTGATTTACAGCACGCTAGAAACACCAGCAACACCTGCCACACTAACAGTCATGGAGGATTTGGAGGAGCAAAAACAAAAAACAAACAGCTCAAAGAGTGTGAGGAGAGCATTATTTCAAGATGAAAATGAAGATGCGAAGAAACAAAAAGGTTAGCACTGCAAATTTAACAACCCGTTTTATTTAATGCAATATCTTACAACTGATTTTCATGGGTGACACACAAGCACTACAACAATACTCAAAATAAGATCACTAGCACACACAACTGAAAAACAAACAACAACACAGACTACACTTAGCAGGCACACACTTAGAAATCCATCAAGCCCCTGAGTTTCTCAATAAAGATGTCATTGTTCCAAGCGTTAAGCTCCAGTTCGCATGCCAGTATAGTCATTTGCAGGATCTTTTGATCATCTTTACCTTGAACCCCCCTTAAATATTCTGCTATTTTTTGAGCATGCGTGTTTCCAACAGTCTCCAGTTCTTGAATAAAGCTGAGCCTTTCTTGAGTGACTTCAAGCAGTCTACCCGCCAGCGCATTCATCTGTTGTGCCATCCCAATATATTCGCCAGAGGCTTGGTAGCAATAGAACACTAGCATATCAGGCCAGTTGTTAGAATTCGCGTTTGCTCTAAGCTTATCACACCTAGGGTATCTAGACATTTCCTTATCTTGCTTCTTTATGACAGGTTTAAAAATAAAGTGCTTCACTAACAAGCTGGGTTGGCTATCTTAAATAGCCAACCAGCAAATAAAAAACAAAAAAAAACAGATTCATGCATTACTGTTGATCTATTATTAGATGGCACCAAAAAAAATATGGCAGCCATTCAACTGTTTGATCAGGCATATCTACAAGATTCATTTAAAATCACATGATATTGTTACTGCATGCATTACACATTTTAAAAAAATGGCTTATCATTCAGCCTTTGTAATGATACATGCATGCCCTGCTGTCATTAACCACCACCACCACAAAATTGTATATTTTTTTAATATTCATCCAGCTGCTTTAAAGGCCAGCCACATATTGCCACTCAGTTTATTTTTTCCACTTACACATGCTCAAAAGAATTACTATTTCTGAACACACATTCAAAACAAGACAACCATTTGCTGACTTTCCATACCACTTTTCTCTCCTCACATCTTGCACATCTATCGAAGGGTAACACACCAATTATTGACACATTTACTTAACCTTGGAACCACAAATGACCATTCAACCATAGCCAGTCATGTTTAACTTTAACCAATGCCACACTCAAACAACAGAAATCAGATTAGTTATGCACACCCTTTCACACTGCTTAAATCCTTTGCATTTATTAACCTTTAATATAAAACATACACAAGCATCCATACACAAACGCAAGGTTTTATTCATAACAGAATTAGAAAACTTAGTTGAGCAAAATACATTAAAATACAGCAAACTTAAAATTTATGCAACCTTGGTAGCAATATAGTCACTAACACCAACGAGCAGACCAACCAGCACTAACCCTTTAGATCCATCAAACCTACATGACGTTGCTTTTCAGCCCTCCCTTCACGAGCTAAATCCAAGACCACAACCAAAGGCAAATAAGATATCTCGGTCTCTCTCGCGCTCCAACATGCACTCAATCGCATCGGAGTGACATCATCAAATGGACTAAAAGATCGCCTTCTTGAATTAGTCGATCTCTTCTCTCAATGTTAGCCTCAACATCAGCACATTTTTGCGAAATGTACATGATGATGCTTTCATTCTCTCTCCATTCTTGCACAAACAGATACTTAAAGCAGTGCTGGAGCTTATTAGAACCACAACACTCCTTTAAATGGTCAATGTTTGGTCTTGCACCCATACTCACTAGATATGAGGTGGATGCAAAATGGCTAAGCAAAGCCATCCTTATATAGCCAACAAAAAACAAAAAGTACATAAAACAATAAATTCAAAAAGTAAAATGGTAAAAAAAAACATAGTAATAAAAACAGATTCATGCACCTTAAATCATGCACAAAGCGTTGAGGTTTATTCATTCAAAGAATATTTTACAACATCAAATACAAACATAACTTCACCAGAACACTGCTACTACACAGAAACAGCCCAACACCTAAAACCGCATAAAGGTTTGGTAATCATATTACTCCATAGTCAGCACGTCCTGGCGATTTATAACAAATGATGCTTCCGCTGTATTTTCATATGCTTATGAGAAATGATGCTTACCTTTATATATTTACTTTTACCTTCTGTCACTGATGGGGTTAATTTTATTATGCTTATGCAGTGACAATGGAACCTGCAGCTACAGAGAAAAGGAAAACAAGGAACACTGACAAAAAAAAGAAGTCTAACCATTAGCTTACCGATGTGGATGTTTAAAAGGGCAACCTGAAAACTTGATATGTTTTGAAGCATATTTCTTGCTCTACCTACTGAAATATGTTCCAAAACATTGTATTTTTTTGTGTCAAAGTTAGACAAAACACATGGCATGTATACATGCAAGGATGCTGATATTTTGTCCCTCACTTATAGGCTGGCAACACAAGTATGCGATAGCGTACATAACTGATGTTGTTATGTGACGGCCCTGCACCATAACTGTCAAACTATGCAGCTGCTGGATGCAACATATTTTGCGCATCATTTCCAGCACTTGGTACATATGAACCTGATGTGTATTTTAAAAGATTTGTCAAGTTTTGTATGTTGCAAACTCTTGCAGCAGCTATTGCTGCGACTTTATGGTTTTCTAGCAACATGAACATGTGTTCAAACACAGCTTTCTTTTATGTGAAACTTAGGCAAGACGTATACCATGTTTGCATGCCGAAATGGCCATGATTTGTGCTGTGCAATATCATCCAAAACCACAACCCTTATGTGACAAGCTTGCGCTATAGCTTGAACAGCGAATTGCACAAACTATACTTGCAATCTTATAACTTTTGACATTGCTATCTTCGACATTCTATTTGCTACATATTTTGTGAAAACACTCGCGGCAACGCGCGGGCTCGAAACCTCGTATAAAACATTTAGTGAAAAAGAAAATAAAGTATTACATCAATTATAAGATACTAATAACGCACGTTATTCATCACGTAAAACTTTTTATTGAACGACATTTGAGGTATCGACTTCTTTTTGACCGAACTCCTTGAGTGGCTTGGTACTTTAGATATGGGTCTTTAATTGTGTGCATTGTAGTCATTGTAGAATCAAAGTTGGAATTTTAGTCGAAGTTACTATTTTAGATTTAGCCAGTTTAAGAAATGGTATATTATTAATAAATGGTATATTAGATTCAACTTTACTCCTTTTTAAGCATTTTAAGTTTAATAAATAAGAAAATTTGTTTTATATAAGCAGTAGAGATTTTTTTTTTTTTTTTTTTTTTTTTTTTTAGAAAGCAACAATATTATAACCCCTGAACGAAAAAAGGCATACAAAATAAAAGGCATCCCACTCCAATTAATCAAGTAGATTAAAAGGCGGAAGGACCCAAGTAGATTATAAGCAATAGAGATAATGTATCAACGAACAAAGAAACATATTCTTTTGGTATAAGATATGTACAATCACTGATGGAGCCAGTGGGGGGCTGGAGGGTGCTCGCCCCCCTAACAATAGCGGAACTACCCTTACATCTAAGTGGGAAGAAAGAAAAACAAGAAGCAATTTAATAAGCAATTCAATATTCTTGTTTCAATGGAGGTTTTGAAGCACAATGAGAAAGATGACCCAAATATAAAAAAAGAAATGTCCTGCATTTATTGCTAATAGTGTATTAATATAAGAGCATCTCCAATGGGGTGGTTTTTAAAAGACTTTTTACTATTCAAAAAAGCTTTTAGTATGTTTTTTAGCATTGGAACAAAGACTTGGTTGATGACTTTTTAGCAATGACTTGTGATGTAGCAAACGTTTGACAACAAAAGTGAAAAGCTATTGCACCAAAATGAACTAAACATTCATTGTGAAACAAAATATATAATTAAAAAACTCATTCATTAAATGCAACAAGTACAAAAAGTAAATGCAAAAAGCTATGGATGGTTTTTGCTATTGCGTATGCTCTAATATATAATGAGTTAGTGCTGTACTTTATTAAAAGTTCAATTTAGCCCCTCTAGTTTATAATTTATCATTTAAGTAAGTATTATGATTGAACAAAAATTTATATGTTACTATGGAACTAGTCAAACTTTAAGCTTCTAAAACAAAAATTTATATGTGACTATCGAAATTTTTTTTGAGCCCCCCCTAACGAAAATTCCTAACTCCGTCCCTGTATACAATCCTTATTCACCCATATATATTACAGCTGCAAATCTTTATCATCTGATACAATATTATTTTTGAAATCTTACAATTGAGAATAAAAGAGCAAACTAAAGTGGTTAATTTAGCATATACAATAATAAAGTAATACTCACAACCAAAATATAATGATTTAAAATTACAATAATCAACATAAAAATGATAGTAATATTTATTAGTGTACTTGTCGGTAATATGAATCTATTGACAGTTTTGGCTTATGTTTTCACTTTATAATTACAAAAGTTAGTCAAAACTAAATAAGATTTTTTATTGGTTGCTCAAAAATTATGCAAGATGCTTGCAGATTACAGATTTCTTAACAAAGAATCTCAATAAGGTATTTTGTTTTTTTTAACGACTGATATTATTAAAGAGAAACTAGCAAGGAGTTAGACACAATTACAAGCTAATGAGAATTGGGTTTTCCACCCAAGTGACCCAATCAAAATTAGACTTACATCTATTAGAGCACCACAAAAAGAAAATTGGACAATATCATCAAAGAGAGTATCCTTTCTAGGATGAATATTGTCAAACAAACTACTATTTCTAAATTGCCAAAGAACCCACCAAGTCACATAACAAACACCTTTAAAATTCTTCTTCGAACCCTTAGGAAGCCGGATATTATTAAACCAATTGACCCAATCATTGTATGAGGTACACCCATTATCCACAAGCTCACACCATCTCAGAACTTGACACCATACTTGACGAGCCAAAGAGCAAGAAAAGAATAAATGGGATGAGGATTCCACCGAAAGGTTGCATGACGGACAAAGAATGAAGGGAATCTCCATGCCTTTAAGAGAAAGATTTAATCTCGTAGGCAATTTATCAAGACGAACTCTCCAAGCAAAGATATTTATCTTATTAGGAACCACGTTGATCCATCTAGTAGGCACATCAAACTTTGGAAGCAAAAAATCATCAAGAAGAGTGCGAACCGATTTCACTAAAAAATCTCCCGACGAGGATAGCGACCAAACCCTACGATCGTTCATTTGTGGAAGCGTAATGGCTTGAGTACAAGAAAGTAGATAATGGAATTACTCCTCTTCAACCCTATTGGGAAATTCACAATTGTAGTTAATACTTATAGCTTTGGAGTTAGTACTGATAGTGGTATTATAACGGTATTAACTAGTTAGTACTGATAGTTCAAGATGTAAGATATTGGATTTCACATACACATCAAACCATAACACAAAGTAGGCGTACAAGAGTTTTTTAGAGAGAAAGTTGAGGTTTAGGAACTTTAGTGAGAGAAAGAAAATCTTATTATGAGCTCAAACTCTACCTTGGAAGGTAGAGTATTTATAGTCTTACAATAAACGCCACTGGCAGGCATGGATCGGGGCATACGGTGGGTAAAGACCGTCCGTCCTCCACGGTGTTACTTAACTAAATACTACTTAGCTTAAAAGAACTACGACTATGAGCTTAACGATTACATATACTAGAGGTGACCGACTCTTTAATGCACGGAATTTCTAATTCCTAACAATCTCCCTAAGGAGGTCACCTCAAACATATACTAAAATTACATTGAATACAAATAGATATTACATTTAAAATTGTTCTTGCATTCTTGATGTAGCACTTTGCTCAAGCTCGTAGCCATTGATTCTTCTTATTGCATGTTTGGTTAATCCAAGTGGAGGTCTTTATCGATCCACGTGATAATAATTTTGAG